>VZTB01017331.1:36415-95830 GCA_013397245.1 Thryothorus ludovicianus
GCCCGGCATCCAGGAGGGCGACGGCCGTGGCCGGGGCGAGAGGGATGCGCCTCGCCCTGTCCGACAGCGGCGAGCAGCGGCCGCCCTTAATGAGCAATTAGCCCGTCCCCAGTCCCCCCTCGGCAAGCACTATCCCATGCACGCCGACCCGCCGCTGGCAGCAGCGGCCGACGGCTTCTCCCGCGGTGCTGGCGTGCGGGTCGCTTAAGCCATGGGGAATGGGATGAACAAGGTAACCCCGCTCGTGGTCGTCGCCGTGCGCGAGTGCATGTGCGCGGGCCAGCGCAGCGGAGCCGGGGGTGGCCGTCCCTCCCCGCCTGGGCTGGCGGGATGCCGCGGCGCCCCCGCCTTTGTCTCGCCCCTGCGCCGCGGACACCCGCTCCAGGAACAAAGGCCAGGGCAAGAGGGCTTTTCCCTTCGGTTTTGGGGGTCCCCCGCCTCGGGGCGAGGGCGGAGGGACGGCGACCGCGGCCGCGCCGCTCCCTCGGGGCGCGCCGCCTCCTCCTCCCCAGCCGCAGCGCGGGCGGGCGGGCGAGAGGGGGGCCCTGGTTTCGGTGGTGTGCCTGGGCTTCCCCTTCCCGGAGGATGCGAGTTCCCGGCGGTGGGCGAGGGCTGCCGCACCCCCTGGCGCTGGGCTTCAGTGCCCGCTCCGTGTCCCCCAGCCCTGGGGGCTGCCGTGGGCAGAGCCGGCGCCCGCTGACCTGCGGCAGGACCCGGGGCGTGGGGCTGGCAGCGAGCGCGGCACTGAATCGCGTCCCTTAGCCAAAGCCCGCTCCGCTCCCAAGGCGCGCAGCAGCCGCCGGGCACGGGCTCTAGCTGGAGGGCTGGGCCGGTGCCGGTGGGACAGGAAAGCGTTCGGCCCCAGTGGAGATCGCAGTGAGGAAGAGGAAGGAAGATGGATCTGTTTTGCAAAGGGTGTTGGCCTTTTGGCAGTAGGGGGCTTATTGTACGCACCGATTCCCCTGGCATGTCATGGTGGTTATCTAGGGACCACTGTGATTTTTCTCAGTACCTCCACCTCTGTTTAAAACCCAGGTTTGAAAGTGTGGTGGTAACTAGCCTTTTATATATAGCTTACTATGAGGAACAGAAGTTGAGTCATCTCCTCTGTCTTACATCCTGCTTTGAGTGCTTTGGGAGTAGCTTTGCTGTGTGCGTGGCCTCTGACAAAGCAGAGAACAGCTAGAAATAGCTCCTCACATGTTGTCCCAGACTGACATCCTTGCTTCTGGAAGTCAGATTGATGAACATACAGAGTGCTTAGTGTGCCACCTGGACGGGGAAACCTTTCCATCCTATGGCTAGAGACACTGAAATAGAAACCTTCGTCAGGTTAAATATCTGGCTGCTGAGGAATTGAGTTAGTGCGTAGGAGGTAGAACCTGCCTTGGTCCTTCTCTCAGTTTTTGCTTTCAAAATCTGGGAATAATGATGTAATATTAGCTGCTCTTTGATATTAGCCTTTTAGAAGTGGCCAGTTAAGAAGAAATACAGCTAGAGAAACTCCTTTTATGCTTCTGGTATGTTTGTAGTATTTTTCTTGGAATGCTTGAAATTATCAGAACATTTAGAGGGATGTAACATGGGATGCTTAAGTTGCAGTCTGGAGAGAGAAAAAAATAAAACCAAAAGGACAACTCTCAGCCCTTTGAAGCTGCATTACATTTTACTGTGGTACTGTGTGGGTAGTAATTGGCAATCTGTGACTGGCTAGTTTGGTCATTTTAATTAAATGTTGTCCTCACACATACCACCTGCTGCTTTCAGGACAGGCATAACACTACTTGGATTTTTCTCCCCTTTTTTTATGGCTGTGTCCAAGAGGTTGAGATGTTCAGCAGTTTGGGAAGGGCTGGCTCCTTTAAAAGGCTACTGTCATGTTGGGTACTGGCCACCCACTGGTGTGAGGTTTATATTTGTAGGGGTCCCACATGTTTGTCTGGAACTTGCCACCTTCCGAATGTGCCTCTGGATCATCTCTTGATTCTGATCTTAGGAGTTGGCAAAGCTGGAGGAGCAAGGGGAAGCAAGGAGCCATCAGTGCAGATCTAGGGGGTACTTGCTTAGCTCAGTGTAGTCAGTCAATACAAAAGGCCTTAGTTTCCAGATGAAGTGTGTTTCTTGTGGTAGAGCTGTATACAGATAGTAGGAAAAAAATAATCAGCTTATTTGATGGCGGATTATTTAATGTAAGGAGTTCCTTTGTACTGATGCCAAGGGAGGAGGATTAATGATGGCCTGTAACGGTTGTGGTAAGAAAGAGCTCCAATGGCTGCTGCAGCCTCTGGATGCTGATCCTTTCTCGATGGCAGGGTCCCCTCCTTATTTTTCTGTCCCGTGATACTGATGTATTTCACAGGAAATACCAATTGCACATGACTTTATGTGGCCATTAGAGTGATAAGGGCTGGAGCCCTGGCATTCTTTTTAGGTATAGTTTGTCTTTTGTTGCTAATTTTCTCTGTCAAATTAGCCTGGCCTAGTTTTTTTCCTAGAGCACAGCCAAGCCTTCTGACATTTCCCAAATTGAACTGAAAGCATTTGTTCATACATACCTTTCTTATTCTGTTCAGAGAAAGAGAATCAGCTGGTGAATGTGCTTTGACTTGCCTAGTATAAATTTTCAGTACTTCACTTTTTTTTCTTGTATTTTTAAGATGTATATTTTACAGAATGAGTAATGGAGTCTGACTTAGGAAATTGTCTCAGTGGTCTGATTTGTGTTCATGCCTAATGTCTAACTTTGACTTGTATTCAAAGTATAAGTTGAAGTCTGTGGTTGAAATGTAGAAAGATGTTTTCCAGGAGCTGAAGTCTAGTGGCTGAGATGGTGACAAGATTTGACTGTCTGTGAACAAGATCTGGGTGAAAAGCTCTTCCTGGGGTTTACTGCTGTTAGAGTTAACTGACACTTATTCATGTAAACTCTTCTGAAGATTTGAGTGCTATCTCTACAAAAAGGGCAGATAAGCCCTGTTTGTTGTAGGAGTGGATTCTTAAGAAATTTAAACCAGTGTGGCTAGTTACAGCTGAGGTAGCCAATTTTATGGAAGTCAGAGAAGCTGTGCCAGTTCATGTCAGCAGCAAATCCCCCTCCCTGATGTGTGCCACTCTCCTGTACTACTGGACAAAGGTAGGCTTATCTTCTCCTTTTACAGTGCCTGGACTTCTCCAGAGTGCCTGTTAGTACTAACATAGCCAGAAGCAGTGTTGGGCAAGGACTTAGATGCTTTATTATAAGCATTTGTCGATATAGGAAACAGCAGCAAAGTAACTCTTTAAGCCATTTTCCAGAGAGGTATATTCCAGAGAGGACTGACAGAAGCATTAGCATCTACTGTCTGTTCCAGGGCTCGGCCTTTCTGCAAGGTGGAGAACATGAGCTGCTCTCACGTGAGGTACAAGCTAAGACAGACGTTGGTGTCCTTGTCCCCTGGTTGTGCATTCTTCTGCATCGGTTACTTGGTCTGTGGTCATTTTCTCAATGTTTCGGATCATATCAAGAGGCTACTGTTTTTATTCATATAGCAGTGGTTGAGAAGTTCACAAAAACAACCACCTTATTTTTCTACTCTTCTGACTCCCACCCCTTCTCTCACACGCCCCTCGCAGCCAAGAGCCTTCATTTTGCACAGCCCCGAGTTGCAGTTACCGAAGGCAGTGTGAGATGACACAGCTGAAAGTTCCCAGCCATAGTCGAGTGCTGAAGTATTAGTCAGCATGACATGAAGATTCACTTCTTTCCAGGTAGCTTTCACCCATAGTAATGTTTCTTGCTTCTAGAATGACTAGTACAACAGGGATCACATCTGTCCTTGGTTGCACGGTGTCCTAATTACCTGTCTAGCATACAGCATTGCTTCATGATGCACAAATGCAGACTTCTGGATTTTTCCTCCTTTGCCAACAAGAAACCTCATTTCTGCAACCTCCAAGTGTTTCTTAGTATCTTTAATTTCTAATGTCAAAGCTTAATGACTGTGACTGGAAATTAGGCTTTTGTTCTCTCATGAGAATGCGCATTTGATGCTGAAATAATGTCCTAGAGTATAAAATGCCATAGTCTACAGCAGTGGCTGTGTGATGGAAGATCTGTGCTGCAGATAGGAAATACCAGATAGCTATTTTAAAATACCAGAAGGCCTTTTAAAATTTTTTTCATTTTTTATGCTTAAGTTGAGGGAGCACACTTGGGGTAATCTCATTGGTGAAATTTATTCATAACTTGAGTCCCTTTTGCTTTAGAACATGATTTTGTTTGCAGATTTTAGCCTTTCTAGCAATGACTCCTGAGTGCTGTACTCTCTGGAGCAGTTACAGGCTTCTTTTTCCTAGCCTGGGATGCAGCATTAGAACTGCACTTCTAGCAGTGTCATCAAGAGTGCTTGAAATACTGAATTGTCCCTTGAAACCATGAGAGTTGTCCACATGGAAGGGGACAGCAGGATGTTGTAAAGGCTCTTTACCCTACACGATACCCTGGCATTGTAAGGTGCCCTGGTGATTTCTGTTGCCTTTGTGAGAATGTTGAATCTGTACAAATGAAGAGGGAAGGAAAAGGGAGAAAGCTGTCTGAGCTTCTTTTTGCAAAATGTACAGGTGCCTGTTTGTACAAGACTAAGGAACTGTTTTCTTGAGGAGCCAATGCTGTCAATCAGGCCTTAATTTGCAAGCAAGGGTCTCCAAGCAATAAGGTACAGCAAGGGTCCTGGGAAGCTGTCTTTCTGTACTGGGGGGGAGAGTTGAGCCCTGTGTTTCGAGCTGGTGTGACACAGCAGGCAGAGAGCGATCGCCCAGCAAAGCCTAAAGGGAGGAATGTTTGCACAAACCAAAGCTGCAAGGAGTGCGAGAGGTGCTGCAGCCTTTCTGTTTCCTGCAAGGCTCGATAAATAACAGTGAACACGACGCTTCGACCAGATGAAAGCCCTGAAGTTAGGGCAGGGCAGAAGCTATTTTACAGGCTCTTCTGCTGGCCCTGCTAACCTGTGCATGGTGAGCTGGGTCGCCTTTCAGCAGGAAGGCTGCAGTGAAACGGAGGCTGTGGCAATAGTCCCTGATGAAAAGTCCTTCATGACTTTTGGGACTTCACGGCTGCCGGATTGAGCTAAATGGGTGGAGTTTTCCCTTTAAATAGCTGTGCCTGAGAGACTCTTGCTGCTGTTGTGGTGACACTGGGGTGTTGCTAAGGCTCTAGGAAGTCAGTGCTGACATGTCTGTATTGGTGGTATGCTAAGCATGGACTGAAGAAAAATGAATCGTATAACCATACTCATCTCCTCAAAGGATGTGTGTGTGGGTCAGAGATTTCAGGTGGCAGAGAGCAAAAGTCTTGGCCAGCAAATATTTGGTGTGCCTGGGTATTCTTTTGATGTCCTTACTGCTGTTCCCAAGTTGGGAGGGTTATGAGGGGGTGGGAGGGATAGCACTGCGGTGTCACCTGCCTCTGTGTCTGTGCATGCACGTGCCCTCAGACTGCACGTGCTGGTCCTTGGGCAGACCTTGAAACTCCCCAGTTAGAGAATGTCCTGTAACTGACACCTATGCAGGCATCCCAGACTGAGGGTGAGTGGGTAGATCTGGGAGAGAAACATGCATTTCACAGACTTTCAGCAGCTCCCTTTCTCTGTGAACACACAAGTTGCTGTTTGCAGTGATTTCCTCTAAGAGCTCCTCAGTGCTGCAGCCCTGACTTGTGTGGCTTTGCACTTCGAAAGCCTCGAAGGATGTCATTTTGCAGGGCTTTGTCCAGCTTCCTTAGCAACTTTAGGCAAATCACCTTTGCTGGGTGAAGTTTCATCATTAGTTCCATGAGGGTAGCTCTTACCCTGCTGTGGGGGCAGGGGAGGGCTATGTTTCGAGGCCGCTTCCTAATCTGTAAACCACATTTGCTGTCCTTGGAGAGCCTCCATTAAGTGAAAGAATCCCTACCATTAACAACCCCTGTCTGCCAAGGAATGCTGTCAAAGCTCAGCATGCCTATAGCTATCTGGTTTGAGAAGGTTGCAAAGAGGCACAAAATGTTGTCAGCATGCTTTAGATTGCATTTCACAATAAACTGCTAAAGTAGTATGTTCCATCCTGTATGCAAATTGAACTTTGTCAAATTGTCTTACCACAAGATATCTATATTTGATACTATATTTCTTTCTCACAGATTCTGCCTGGCTTGTTCATTGGCAACTTTAAAGGTAAGATTAGTTTTATTATTATCTCTAGGATTATTTAGCAGGGGTCTTAAGGTGTTGTTTTGCAGGCACTCAGAATTTTCTGGCATCTCTGTAGCTTTTTAACCTCATCTTGCTTCATATCTGAATTCACCTGATGGAACTTAAAGAAGAATTCATTTGCTCTCCGGTCTGTGTGCTGTGCTGCAAGTACTTTGAGAAAAGTAAAATGAATGCCATCTCCTTGGAGCATGCTTCAGCTGGAATTCCTAAGCATTGGCCTGCCTTAAATGATTCCTGTGCTTGGCTAGCAAGCCTGTGAGCCAGGCAGATTCTTTGTAAGGCTTATTGCAAGTCCTCCTTATAAGTAAAGGCTTACTATGCCTCCCTCTCATTGCTTTCATTATTTTGGTTATTTATAACAACTGCTAAAGAGTTCTGTTATCACTGCTTTTGAGACTGATAGATCTGCTGGTTGCAGCCTGACCACTGATACTCACACTGTCTCTGTTGCAGATGTAAGTTTCTATGGATTCTTTTCCTTTACGCATCAGGTTTATTTTTCGTGTACAGAAAAACAGACACATTTAGAAAATACAGGAAACCTTATGTAGACATCCAAATAAATGGCCTGTTCTCAAAGCACTCTGTTAGCTGCAGTTCTGGCTGACTCTCCCTACTCACCTGGTTGTGCATGTACAGTTGTTTTGGTAGATGTAGACCCCATTTTTCCTATGCTTGGGTAAAACAGCAGAGCAGGGCTCACAGGGGCTCCTGTGATATCCTGTCCTTTCTGGGCTGTCTGATACCACACCCGGTCTCTTAAGGCTGGCAACATTTACCCTGGATTTACATGGTGCTGCACCTTCTCTCTGCCTCATGCCCACTCTTCCTTCCTTGCCTCCCTATCCCAAAACCTGGAATTTTTTGCCTGATTTACCTGCTTCTGGATCTGCTTACCCATACTGTGGATCCAGTGCTTGCTACCCCTTGGGATGTGGAGCTGATCACTTTGGAGGGCAGCCTGGAGGTGCATGTGAGGTTAAAAGCTGCTTTTTTGCCATACTGTACACACAAGTACAATGGCTACTGTGTGAGGGAGTTAATTGTGCCATGGTAAGGAGAATGAGAGAATCGGGATGATTTTGTGCTGATAATGAAAGGAGAAAAAAGAAAAATATAGGAAAAAATGAAAATAAGACCTAGAGGGTAGTTTTGAAAGCCCTTTGAATGGACCACTGCATGGTCTGATGACAAAATTAACTGACTTGATCACAGCCATGTTGCTTCCTCTTTTTGTTTTCTGTTCCTGAAGTAATTCAGGCGAGGGGTGGAATTGGGAAGATGCTGGATAGTGGAGTCCTTTAGCTTTCAGGTAGTTTGGCAGGATGGGCCCTCTTAACAGGGCTCCCAGTCTGTCCCTCTCACCGTGGCCATCCCGTGGTAAGCCCTTGCCCAGGGGAGCGAAACTCTGCCGGAGCCATTTGCTGGGGCAGTTCTGTTTTCAGTGCAGGGGAGTTGGCCGGGGCTGGGAGCCAGTCGTGCTCGCTGCCCTCGTGTTGCCCTGGCTCTCCGTGTGCCTGGGAGTGGCCCTGGAATGGCACAGCGGGTCATGCCTGCACGCAGGTGGAGGTGCTGGGAGGGGGAAATGTTTCTGGGAACCGTGCTGAGAGAAAAGCACAGGGTGTAATGCCTCTGCTTGCCTTTTTGCTTCTTCTATGGAAAAGAGAGGAAAGACAAGTTGACTTTAACCCCAGTGTTTGTGTTATGGAGTCTGTTTTATAAATTGATTAAAAATAAAAACAAAATGTCTGTTTATTTACTGCTGTGACCTTTGCTCATATTGCATTTAATCATTGCATTGTACCCTCACAAGTACCTGTTGTAATCCCAGATAAGCTACCCTACCTGGAGAGGAAAAGATGGGTGTTGCAGTACTTCACTAGTACAAGAGCATACTTTTACAATTCTTACCCTTTTCTGCATCCCTTGTCCCTCAACACCCCCTTGCCTCACTGCTTAGGAGCAGTTGCAGCACTGTACAGTGAAGTCATCCCATTTAGGAACAGGTTGTTGGTTAATTACCAGTGTATTTTTCTGAAGGAGTTAGATCCCAGTGTTCTTGGGGTGTGTTCTCATCTGTGACACTTCTTAAAAAAGTGACTAATGGGTGTTGAGACTGCCCCGAAGGGAATCATTGACTGGGAAATACTCAGCAGCATGTGCAGTTGGGATTGGTCAGAGTATCCTGATTTTAGCACCTGAAATGACTAGCTACTTGTAAAGACATGGGTTTACAAAATTATTTCCTGTAATGCAGTTTTGACCAGTCTCCCATTCTTCAGCTTAAGACTGAAGAATAGCTTGAAATTGAATGCAGTTGCATCTTGTCAGTAAGAGGAGAAAACGCTGAATTCCCTTATGTTGTGCATCTTGCCCAGACACAGGGCTGAGAATTCGAGGCACTGTCTGAGTCCCTGAGCGGGGGTGGAGAGGAGGGAGCTTCCCCTGAAGCTTCCCCTGAGTCAAGGGAATGTCTGTAAATCGCTCTGATCTGCCCTCTGGAGGATAGCCTTTCCCCAGTGGCTCCTCAGGGAGCTGGGGCATGCACAGTTTCCAGAGCTAAATCAAAGTACCATCCTACTTATATTCCTGTCTTACATGGGAGACCTCTGGGAGCACTGGCAGACTGGGAAAAGGCACAGTTCTTCCAGATGGATGCCTTTCTGCTGAGTGAAAGTAGAATATTGGAGATGTTAAACACTAATTCTGGAGGGCTGTTATCTGGAGAAGGCATTCAGCAATTGTTCTGATTGGGGATTTATTATTCACCATTCAGCTATATTTCTATTTTTAGGCCTAGTAAACTTAAATACAGTCTATGAGAGAGCGGTGCATATTCTGCATTTGACTGGGAGATAAGCTGAGGCCCAGAAACAGCTTGTGAAATGAACCTGTGGCACAAATGGGAGCTGAGCTTGCTGCTTCTGTTTCGTTTGCTGCTGCACAAATCTCTAAGCACAAAGACTGAGAGGGGCTTTAATAACCACCTTAAGGGTCTTTAGGGTAGAAAGTTATATGTAGTGCTGATTATGGAAAGCACTGAAGTATCTCCTGGAATCCCCCTAAGTCGACAGAGCTTGAGTATGTCTCTGAAAAACCTTCCTGAATAAGCGCAGATCTTGGCATGTGTCCAAGTGCTTTTTATCTTCAGACTCTATAAGCATGATTCAGCTCATCAGTAGCACATGAAAAGTGTGGTGTGCTCCTTAGAGGGTGTATTTGAGATTGCACAGCTAGAGGGCAGAAAAATTCAAGAAGAACCATAGATATCTATATAAAATACAAGACTGAGTCTGGTCTGAAAGCCCAGAAGGAAACAGAACCCTCAGGATTCTTCTGTGAAAGTGAAGGACGAGTTATTTCTTTGCAAATGGGAGAGTAGGGGGCTAAGAGGGAAAAATAAGGGAAAAGAAAGAAGAAGTTAACTCTTCTTTCTGCCTCTAGTTTTGAAGAAAATTTGTTTTGTTTTGTTTGTACCTTACAGATGAAATGCAGTCCTCTCAAAGACAAAGAATTTACTGTGGGACTGCATGTCCACTTGTCTTCTGCACTTGGAAACCTGATGTCCCTTGAAAGTTACCTGTGCTCACAACAAAAATGGTTGCTTTGTTCCTTAAGGGATCAACAGGACAGCCTTATTCTCTGCACAAATGGAAAAGAAAAAAAAAAATCTCTTCTGATGAGAGATTCTTAATGGGTGCTCAGTTTGCTTCCAAACCCAGAGGTGTGGCAGTAGCAGAAACCAGAGACTCAAGGGTGTTTCTACCTTGAATATTAAAGAGCTTGTGTTCTTCTTTCTTTGTAATCGTTCAAGGTTTTTTCCATGGAATATTTGGGGGCTTTTTAATTTGAAGGGGAAAGCCACAATATGAGGTTTAATTTCCCCCAAAGAGTCCAGTGTTACTGTGGATGGTCTGGAGAGCCTTGGGGAAGTTTCTGCCCTTCCCATTACTAAGTGTAAAAAAGGCAATGCCCACCAACTAGTTCTGCTGTGTTTCTAAAGTCAGTTAATTCCTGTTCTCATCTACTTAGTTTGTTTTGGGTTTTTTTAAAGTACCATTTCCTAAGGCTTTATATCAGCTACTGAAAACAGGAGAAGATGGAGATACCATTTCCTTTCTCAGGTTCACCTTTTGAAGAAAGATAATTTATTGGTGCTCCATTAAACTGAGTACTGACCTCTTTTCCCCACCTTTCTTGTTCCCCAAACAGGCCCTTCAGGGAGGATAGGAAAAAATATATTTTAGAACAAAGTGTAAAGTGGGGACAGGAGAGGAGGAGTTTTTGTTTATGTACACAGTTTTTGTGTGTGCCTGTAACTGCACATAACTGGATTCAGGAACAAAGCTCTCCTGATGGGAAACCATTCTCAGTAGTAGCTCTTAGTGCTCTGAATCACTGCAGTTGATGTTCCTCTTTAGATGGCTGTCTCTCTGTCTACGTCTCTCCAAAGTAGAAAATAAAGTGTAGACAAAAATTTCTTTATATAATAAAAAAATAAAGATCAGATGATGATGAAATTTTTGTCTCTCCATATCTGCAGATTGAGACTTAGTACTGTTGTACAAGCTGGGCTGACTTGCCTTCTCTAAGAGGATGTCTTTATCCCTCATCTTGCATTTCTGAGGAGGCACTAAAATACTGAAGTAGGAGAGAATGGCTGTAGGTACATTTGAGACTTCACACTGTAGAATTGGAGTTGTTCAGTCACTGATGTGCCTTAACTGCAGTGGTTGGAGCTGTGTCTTTGTTTTGCTGATGGGGATGGAAGCATACTGCACTAGGTAATTTGTTCCCCAGCCACACAGTAAGACTTCCCAGAGCTGCAAGGAGACAAATTCTGACAGGCCCCAGTCCCATTTTGATGACTTTGGCATTGCTTTTGCATTTAAGTGTTTGCAGCTCTCTGCATGAGTAGAGGTTAAGCTTGGAGTCATAGTATGAAACTGAAGGAAAATAGGCTAAATGTGGGAGAGAGGGAGGAAGACTGCCCCAGTGTGAGTGGTGTCATTTTGTGTGAGAAGAGAGTTTCCCAAGGGCTTTACTCAGAAGTCCACATCTGCATTAGCTGAGAAGCATTTTGCTGTATGAAATAGAATGTTAGGTAACCTGTTGTGAAGAATAATACCACATTTGAGGCACCCTTTAGAGGATGCACAGAAGGAGCTCTGATAGGTAGGTTTAATCTTAACATTTGAAAATGGAGTGTTTCACACTGTGATTTAAAAATGGGAAGCCTGCATGTGCTTGTATAGCATTGTGCTACAGCAAAGAAGTTAGAGTTGCTGTGGTGATGGTGGTTCTTTTGGTTTTTGGTGGTTCTTTACATAACCTCTAATTTTTTTTTGTTATTTATGGTATGAGACTACGAGTGACAGGATATCTTATTTGTACTGCTGTTTAAATAGCCTGTCTGTAGCATCTGTAGAGACTTCAGGCAGGTGCTGGGGAACCAGGGGAATTTCCCCTTTGTAAACTGAAGTTTAGATCCAGATAAGAGCTGGGAAGATTTTTCTCCTCTGCTTTACTGAATGGAATGGTTATTTCCCAAATATATTAAGGATCTGCTGGCTACCCAGTGACATAGGTCTGGGATGACCATTTCCACCTTATTTCTAGGAATATCTGAAATCTCACTCTAGTTTTGATTTACTGAAATTCCTTTAGCCTGAGTCTCTGCTAACTGAAGAACTAAGCTTCTTTTGAGTTGTACTATGTCCATTAGGCCTTTCAAACTAGTTCAAAGCAATCAGCATTTAATTTGGATCGTATCTTCTTTTAAAGCAGTTTGCCTTGTGTGGCAAGACACTATGTAGGTCATGCTGATAATTAGGGATTGGGGTCCCGTTGTGCTAGGTGTACATTAACACCATGAGTTCCACCCAGCAGTCTCTGAAGTCTGCCCTTAGTCTTTGTAAGACAGAAAACAAGGATTTTTAGGGGCACTTAGACTGGTTTCTGGGCTTCCAGATCCTTGCCTGCTTAGACATTCTGTAAGGAATTGAGACTGTCCTACAAACTGTTAAAAAAATCTGAAGGTCAGGTGGATTAGAGGACCTCGCCTGGCAAGTATTAGCATTTCTTCTTTGAAATGTTTGCTCTGAGATTTTAGGAACTTTTATTTGTTCTGTGAAGCTAGGATTTAATCCTGTTTCAGACAGAATTTGTGTTAATTCACTCCTGAAGTATTAGGCATCTGTGTTGATCATGCCGGCTTGAGCAGTAGTGAGTAAAACCCTTGCAGTTTTGACTCTTTTCTTCATTTTATTAGCTGTAGAGAAGCTTTCATAATTGGATTAGGTTTAAATTTTATTGCTTGTTACTGTGCTCACTTGGATCTTGTCTATGGGGCAGTATAATTAAATGTCCAGCTCTTCTTTGTGATGTAGAAAAGGCGTTGAAATTTTATAGCAAGTGGATAAGACGACACAAGAGATGCTAATTGAACTCTTGCACGTACATAAAGAGTGTACAGGTGATGCTATTATTTTTGTACCTAGAGAGAGCCGGTTTGAAACCTTTGTGGTCAGTGCTCTCTTTTTGTGTGCAACCAGGCTAATGTGAACAGATTGTATGGGCAGATTTCGAAGGCAGGTGTTCACATCACAAAACCACTGCTGTGCTTGCCATGGAGTGCTGTGCCATTCTCAAGCAAAAAGGTCAAAACTAAATGGGCACAAGCTAACTTTTACCTGTACTGGTGGCTCTTTCAGGTCATTTTCTGACCTGTTGATTGTTTAGTAGGGGGAAAGTTGCTCACTGATGACAGATAGTCTATTTTGCCCTTTTTTCTCATAGAATCAAGCCTATGGTTTTGCCGTATGTAGTATCAAATTTTCAGTCGCCCCAGTTTTCTTTCCAGTTTTGAATGTCTGAAACCCCTGGGTTAGAGGTCTAGGAACCACCTTTTCACAACTGCACTTCCTTGCTGTAGCATTTTGCTTTTTCATACATTCGATACCTTTATCACCTGTCTCTCTTTAGACTTAAAATTATCATTTGTATTGGCTAACTGCACATTTTTCTCTACTGGTTCACAGAAAGTAAGAATCTTGTTATTGCCTTGGCGTGTCTGCTGAGAACTCAATTCAAGTGATATGGTTGGCTTCCCTTCTCAGACCTGGATATCACAGGGTCTGTTTCCCAAGTGAAAATGTATTCCCTGAAGGGGGATTTGTGGGTAGAGAGAAGGTCAGATATTTCTTGTACAGCTCTGAGTGTCTGTTCAGATGGCCATCACCTGCACACAGGCATGCACAGACTTACATTTCAGATGCAAAATACATGAAACTTCTGACTTGAGAACACATTCCTGAGTCACTTATGCTTGGTCTTTATATAGTATATAATTTGTTTTGGAGTTAGAAATGTGTCTTCCCGTTACCCACTCTGATGATAGTGTTCTAGAACAGCTGCATTTGAGGTTTTGCCTGACTTCATGCAGCTTCAAAAGGAAATGTATCAACAATAAATAACTTTTCAACATGCACAATGGAAATGTTATTTCAAGAGATTAAAAAAAAATTATCTTCTTTTTTTCCCTCTATCACAGATGCCCGAGATGTAGAGCAATTGAGTAAGAATAACATCACGCACATTCTTTCAATCCATGATAGTGCCCGCCCTATGCTTGAGGTAAGAGTTGTGGGGGACTCTACAATAAATCCTTACTTTGCAGTGACTGTTACAGTCATCTTGGGGTTAATTTTTTGTTCTGTGCAATTGGTGTTTTGAGACTGATTTTCTTGGAAGCTGTAGTTTTGAGATCCAGCCACAGGTTTTGTTGTTGCTGCAGTTATAACAACAAGAAAACTAACTGACGAAGAGAACTACACTGCCAATCTGTATAACATAATAATGGGATTATATATTTAATTTAATAGTAAAGGTAAGTTTCCTTCTGTGTGGAGTTTAAGCATCACATAAACTATGTTCCCTCGTCAGTACTAACCCTTCTTTGTACTTGGGCCCCTTCATTGAATCTTTATGGCTGATGGGTTTGCAGTCCTTTTCTATGTGAAATAGCCTTATTTAGGATTGGAGTGTGGGAGGAACCAGTGATCCTCACATAATAGATTGAAAATAGCAGGGCATCTGTAGTCTCCAACACTTTAACATAAAATAATTACTCCCATTTTACTGAAGGGAGACTAATCTGAAGTCCTGTATTTGCTGTGTTATCTTGAGCAGGGAAGGAGCTGGGAACAGAATACAGGTCTCCTTTGTTGGAATGCTATGCTTCTTTACACCAGCTTGCCTCGGAGGGGAGTCTGCCTGGGCTTTGTTACATCTTAAAATCCTGCTATTTGATTTATGTCAGAAACTGTTATCCTTTAAAATGTATTCATTTCTCCCTGTGTTCCACTTCTCATGAAATGTGCCAAAATTGTGGGTAAGGCAGTTGTTGGTGTTATCCTTCATATGTTGTTGGGAATCTCTGCTTTTCTTTCTCTTAATGCAAAATACCTCCAGTGATTTCAGTCCTTAAACTACAGAATTTCCGCTTCTCCCAGGCAAGTCAGTAGGTAAGCCAAACAAGAAGTGTCCCCAGTAGTCACAATCAACCCCAGTATCAAGGTAGTGGTGAACTCTGGGTTGACTTTGAATTTATAAATGTGCTGAAGCAGAGCTTTAGCTGTTGACTTTGTTACACTGTCCGTTTGACTTGTGTGGTGCCTGATGCGTGTTAAGTCTCAGACTGAATTTCAAGAGTGCTCTTAGTTGGAGAGATTAACATTTGTGCTGAATAAAGGAGATGTCATATTTCCTCTAGGGTGCTGGTCTTTAGACGAATGGAATTTTGTTTTGTTTTTTCATGATTAGAAAACTAGGAAGACTGATTATGCCTTATGATTATGGTACATGGTACCCCAAGCCTCAGGCCAGTGCTTCTGGTGGTACTGGTAGTTTTGGCAGCCTGCACACCACCTCCTTGCTTGTGGTGGTGCATCTGTTTGTGAGGCTGCATGGTAAATAGAACTGGGAGCTTTTGTGGTTTAAATACAACCAGGTCACCATTTCTTCCTCTATTTACCACCACAAAAGACATGAAAGAATATGTTTACCCAAATCTCTTCCCAATCTGATGCACAGCAGTGTCTCAAAAGTTACAGTGGCACATGAACGAAGAGCGACTGGTTGAGGATGGACTTGCTTTAATCACCCCTATTTCCAACCGTGCCTTCAGTTTTCTTTGCATGCAGTATAGTTCCTTTAAAACTTCTCCCCAATTCCTAAAGTAGTATAAGAACTTCAAATTCCATTTGTTTGGGAGCTGAGCTAGTTTTGATTTTTAGTCATGGTCTTACTGTGGTGATTGTGACTGAATGGTTCTATTTAGGAACAAGGGCCTAGAAAACTTCTTTTAGGTTTGGTTGCTTCCTTCATTATTTACATCCTTGCCAGGTTGTAGGTGGGTTTGTTTACAGCTTGTGCATCCACATTGTGCTTGAGGATTGTTCTTATGTCCACTGAAATAAAATAGGAATGTTCTCCCAATGTGTATCTCTCATCACCTATCTCCCCAAATTTCACTTTGGGAAAGTGATTACTCTTGTGTTCAGAAATCATCTGATGTTATTCAGACTTCTAAACATGCAATTTTAGTGATGGGTAAATATCTTTTCCCTGAGATTCCCTATTTCATGTGTATGCATTTACATGAATGCTGATCACCTGGAAAAAGCTGCCTTTGCTTCTGCAGTAGTTGCCTTTGTCTTTAACTAACAATATTTTATCTCCAGTATTCCCTAGTCCTGTAGGAGATATAGGAACCTGTAGGAAATGCTACAAGTAATTCATTAGGCAAAGTTTTCTGTGCACACTAAGGAAGGTAAGTGTTTTTAGACATTGAAAAGCCAGTAGTGTTTCAGTAGCATGTTATCAAAGAGAATTTGGTTTTTTTTATGCCTGTCTGTGGAACAAAGAATATGGATGCATACTTTAGCTCTTGGAAATCACACATTACTCACATCTTGCTTGTCAGATTTTGAAGTTTCATCACTGTTTTGATGTAATAATACCTCTGAATACAGCACTTAAAGTGATGTATCAGAACTACTGATTCTGTACCCAGTGCTGGTGGGTAGAGAATGAAAATGCCCAATCTGACTTTGTCATTTATAGTCAAGAATGCAATACTGAAGAAATGGAAATACACATCAGTCTCTGCAGTGAACACCAACTTGCTACAGATTGAAAAACTATTTTTTACAATAGTAATTCAAGGCATTGCCCCTCTCTGGGATGTTACAGACTGTTTATACCCAATTGAAATGTTCACAGTACCTTTTTAAAAGTATGCATTCCTGTGTGACTTACATACTGCATGTTTTGGGTATAAGTTGCTTCAGTTCCTCATAAGTTAGTAAGCTATAAGGAAATGACTGAAGTGTTTTACAACAAAGTAGTATATTGGTTTAGGTTACATGTGCCTACTGAGATATACTTAAAAAAAAAGTTTTCTTATAGAAATTCTGTTTTGACAGTATCTCAATTTTCATTTTTACAAATCCTTTTGAATGTCTGATTCATGGGTCATAATCAAAGTTTGGCCTTAGAAGTAATGAGTATTTTCAAGCTGCAATAACAGGAAAAAGTAGATATCAAATTAGTTGAATTCTCAAACTTCTTACACCTTTAGACATGGCAAGCTTGCATTAATTGGAAGACACACAACAGTTTGTAAGACTTCAAGTGAGTTACACTGGAATAAATTTGACAAAATCTGGCCTGAACCATATTGCCATATTGCCCTTTAGTTCTTTCTGTATAAACTGTTTCAAAGAATTTTTTCCCCTAATAACACCAACCTTGAAATATCTTTAGAGAGCATTCTAAGGTTATTGTTCCAGCAAAGCGCACCATTATTATCCAAGATCTTAACCAGTTTGGTGAGAATTTTGTAGCTTAAAGATGCATGTTTATAGCTCCTGTGGTACAGTTATCTGTCTCACAGAAAACCCTATGGGCAGGGGGTAGCATGTCCAAGAGAGAGGCGTGCAGGCTGTGTGGAACCAGGTTTGTTTTTTCAGATGTAATGGGTGACAGCAGTGTCCAACAGCACCACATGTGCTCCCACAGATGCACAGGGGCAGTAGCCTTGGTGAATCAAGCTGGCTTCTCCAGAGCACTTTGGATGGCTGCCCATGGCACACTCACAGATGTTTTATAAATCCACACAAAAGCCACGAACAGAGGAGAATAATTAGGTTTCTTGCCACCTGCTTTTTCTATTCTGTTTCTCAGTTAGTTCAGGTTTTAAAATCTCTATTCAGAATATGATACACTGTGAAAATATGATACATGGGGAAACATGTCTCCAAGTGTGCTTTAGATAATAGTGTGTCTGGCAGTGACCTGTAGTAGGTTCCATCCAACAGGTTGTCTTGTATCTAGACTTCTGTAAGGCCTTTGACATGGTACCCCACAACATCCTTTTCCAAACTGGAGAGATGAATGGACTGTCTGGTGGATGAGGAATTGGTTTTATAGTCATATCCAGAGAGTCACTAGCTTGATGTCTAGATGGAAACCAGTCATGAGTGGTGGCCATCAGGGGTCTGTGTTGGAAGCACTGCTGTTTAATGTCTTCATCAATGACATAGAGGGATCAAGTGCACCCTCAGCACATTTGCAGATGGCAAAAATTTTTGTTACAGTTGTTCAAAGTGTGTAAAGATGAGTCTTGTTAATCTTAACAGAAGAATACGGTTGCAGGTCCATTGAGGTGTTTGCCTCTATATTTTCCAGGTGTTTAACCCTGTTCTGGGTGTGGTTTTATGGAGATGAATGTGGGCCCAAAATAAATAGACTGTTGATGTGGATTGTGCAGCAGCTTGAAAGCAGCTGCATCTCATTCTGGAAAATGTAGGCTGTGGTGGACAGTCATGTCCAATCAGCTGAGCTTACAAGGATTCTTAGTCCTTTCATCATTCCTCCCCAAAACCACAGGTGGTAGAAGGAAGAATGCTTCCTTTGTTGTATTGGGCAGTGGTTGCTGTTTGCAATGCAAGGAGAACAGTGTGAGTCCTGGGAGAGGGAGGGGTACTGAGTTCTTCTTGTCAAACAAGTGGTCAGACCCTGTCCCAGAGAGGTGTCTTTCCCAGAGAGAGGCAGGGATGGAGAGGCATTCTGTGGGTCCCCATGGGAAGTCCACATCAGGACTGCATGTCATTGTGGCTGGCAAATGACGTGTCACAGATTCAGACTGGAAGTAAGACTTTGACCATGAGGGTAAGTAATTGCTGGAATATATGTCCAGAAGTAAAGGTGGATTTTCTCACATGCTGCATTTTTGTGTGGAAGTTGATTCAAGTAAGCCTGGCTTATAGCAGTCTTTAAACTTTGCATTTTAGAGCCAGAGCATTTCACAATCCTCAGTCTGTCTGAGACATTTTGAGGTGCCAGTTGTGGTGACTTCTGTGAGCATTGCAGACACCTGTCCATCAGTTAGGAAATGGACTGAAACCAGCAGCTTCTTTCTCACAGTCCACCACACATTAGTCTGTTAGCAGTAATTTTGCTGCTGCTCTTGACCTGCACCAGAGGTTTGATCTAGTAAATGGATGAATCCCATTACCAGTCGCCTGTGGTTGTGGAGTCCTTTGGCACTAATTTATTGACAGCATTATCATTGTCAGACTGACTCCTGCTGTGTCACAGGAAACTTTGTATGCTACACTCATCTGGTAGACATAACGATCACAGTAATGTAGATTTTAAATCAACAAGAGTTTATGTGAGCTTGCCTGTATTGTCCCCTGCCACAGAAGTTCTCTGTTGGTCACTGTTAATGAGGAACTGCATTAAGAGTAGCTTTTTGCCCGTGTGCTATCTCTGTATGCATGTCAGTTTTCTTTCTTTGTGTTCTATGGCTACAGAATATTTTCAGTATGTTGATTTCCTCCCCTCATTCTGCAGCGTTAACCAGAGCATCCTAAGAGGACAGTTATCTGTTTTTTCTTTGTATTCTGATACCATTAGCAATATCATCTTAATCTGGTACGTGCTGTCTCCAGAGCAGTGGTTTTCCCCTCTTTTTTCCTGAATTTGACTACCTAAATAAGTGTTGATATGGTAGGTGGGGGGAGGGATGGCAGAGGCAGAGAAAAGCTGGTTGCTGACCAAGCTACTGTGTGCAGTTTTGAGCACCCCAATGTAAGGAAGACATTGAACTATTGGAGACTGTCCAGAGAAGGGCCATGAGGATGGTAAAGGGCCTTGAGGGAAAGCCTTATGACGAATAGCTGAGGTCACTTTTTCTGTTCAGCCTGGAGGAGACTCAGGGGAGGCCTCCTTGTGGTCTTCAGCATCCTCACGAGGAGAAGTGGAGGTGCAAGTACTGACCTCTTCACTCTCATGGCCAGTGACAGGATTTGAGGAAACAGCATGAAGACAAGTCAGAGTAGGTTTAGGTTGGATATCAGGAAAAGATTCTTCACACAGAGGATGGCTGGGCACTGGAATGGGCTCCCTGAAGGAGTGGGCACAGCACCAAACCTGTCAGCATTCAAGAAGTGTTTGGGCAACACTCTCAGGGCACATGATGTGACTCTTGGGGTGTCCTGTGCGAGGCTGGGAGTTGGACTGAATGATCCTGATTAGTCCCTTCGAACTTGGTACAGTCTATGATTCTATAATCTTTTTTTGTCCAGTCTATCAGCTTATGCAGCCAGCACAACTTAAATGAGCTGTGTCTTTGGAAATAAAGAATTTCTCATCCAAGTTGTCTTGTAAAGAATTTTAGATACTTTTTTCCTTTCAAATTCTAAAATTTTTATCCAAGTAGAAATAGGTTTTCAAATACTCAATATTTAAGAAGCTGAACTGAAAGGGAACAACAGAGTTAAAAAGCTCTGTGATGATCTTAGAAAAATCTTTCATACTCCCTGAGTAAACAGTCAAATACATTAACAGAACACAGGCAATGAAAAGATGCTCTAACTGGAACAGAACCAGTGTGACGATTAGAAGTTGTAGAAAAATCAGGAAGCTGTGGAGAAGATGTATAACTTCTCTGCACCAGATTTATCACTGCTGAATGCTGTGATATACCTGTTTATAAGGTATTAAGGATGAGAAACTTGCAGCTGGGAAAATGACTAGAGTAAGTGCTGAATCAAGATTATGAATTAAAAATAAAGTGTACAACTGACTGCTAAATCCAGACGTTTGGAAGAAAGTGAAGAGCTAAATGACTGAACACCTATCAAAACCTGAGAAAGGTTTATAAGATCAAATGGTCATAGCCTGAAGGTAATGGATTCATATCAGCTTGCATCAAGATCTGGAATCTTGCTTCATTTTTTTAAAGCCTGGCTGTATGTTGTAATTCTTAATGCAGTTTTAGCTCAGCTTAATAATCTTGCATGTTTACCCATGATCTTTAGACTATATATGTGTGATTTTTTTAGAAATGGAAAGCAAAGTCAGCTATTTTAGAAGAACTGAACTGGCAACTCTGGCACAATGCAAGTAACCTGATTAGCACAGTTTGTGAATTGCATTTTTGCAGCTATTTAAATTCTGACTGTAGAAACCTATAATATCTGCTGTTACCACTTAATGTGGTAACTTTGGCCAGGGAGCTTTGGCCTTACCTCCTTTAAGTTTTCTAATTCTTTCCTTCTGCTACAAGTTTGGAGAAACTTCTTTCTCTCGTGGCTGCACTTTCTGGGTTGTGTATAACAGCAACTACCCTGTGCTTAAAGAAAAAAAGTCTTGTGTTATGCCCCTAATTTCCCTGGCTGGTAACTTTGGAAGTGCTGAAAGCTGCTTTAGTGATTTGTTTTGTAGTCATAGATTCATAGAATGGTTTGGATTGGAAGGGAATTTAGAGATCATCTCATTCCAATTCCCTGCTGTGGATAGGGACACCTTCCACTACATCAGGTAGCTCAAAGCCCCATCCAACCTTGAACACTTCCAAGGATGGGACATCCACAGCTTCTCTGGGCAACCTCTTCCAGGGCCTCACCCTCACAGTAAAGAATTTCTTCCTAGCATCTAATCTAAACCTACTCTCTCTCAACCTGAAGTCATTTTCCCTTGTCCTATCTCTACATGCTCTTGTAAAAAAGTCTCTCTCCATTTTTCTTATAGGTTCCCTTCATGGACTGAAAGGCCACCATTAGGATACCCCAAAGCCTTCTCTTTACCAGACTGAATAATCCCAATTCTCTTAGTCATTTCTTCTAGGAGAGGTGCTTCATCCCTTCAGACATTTTAGTAGCCCTCCTCTGGACTCACTCCAGCAGATCCATGTCATTTCTGAGCTGGAGCCCAGAGCTGGATGCAGCACTCCAGGTGGGGTTTCAGCAGAGCAGAGGGGCAGAATCCTCTCCCTCCCCTGCTGCCCACACTGCCTTGGGATGCAGCTCAGGGCACTTTTGGGTTTCTGAGCTGTGAGTGCACATTGCTGGGTCATGTCCAGCCTCTCTCCCACCAGCACCCCCAAGTCCTTGTCCTCAGGGCTGCCCTTGATCTGTTCATCCCTCGCTCTGAGGACTGTCCTCACACAGTTGGTAGTCCTGAAAGCATTTGTATGGACTCAAAGGCATATCGCTGCTTAACATGAACTAACTAAAAAGTGAAATACTAGGAAACCAATCATCTGTATATTTTATTTTTAAACAAAACACAAAGCAACATATTCAATATACATTTATTGTGGGGAGATGCTGCTCAGGAAGTGAAAACAGCCAATCTGTTGAAACTGTACTGCCATATTGGATAGCATGCAGAAGTCTTGAACTGTAGGATGCCTTTCATTTGTGAAAATTGCATCTTGATGACATGACAAGTGAAGCCCTGCTGGATATGACTGGGCAACATGTTCTCTGCGCAGGGTCTGTTGTCCCTGAGATCCAACCCAAGCACTTACGGGAACTGTTAAAGAGGGAGATGGCAAGACAGCCTTCAAAATCAGAGGTGCTAATATCATATAGCAAGGTCATGGCTGTTGTATAAAGTCCAGCTGTACAAATTAATCATTTAGTCAAGTTAGACTGTTGCATTTCCATCCATAGCACTGAACTCATATATCACCAGTGTTCGAAGCTGTTGGTTTTCAGCCATTGTGCTAACTTCAAGAGAAAGTGTACAAGCACTTCTTCTAACAAAAAACCTTAACTTTCCTCTGTGATGTTTCGCTGTCTTTTCATGGTAAGGGTTTCCCCTCATGAGATGTTTCAGAAGACCACGCTGAGCAAAACAGCTACATTTTTCTTTCAGGTGTAGCAGCACCAGACAATTCTAGTTTGAAGTAATGCCCTGTTTGGCATTGATTCTGCTTGTGAAGTTGGGAGCTCTGACTAATTTTTCAAAGATTACCCCAGTAGCCCGCTAAGAAGCCACCAACAGACTTCCACCAAGCAGCTTTTAAAGTGTGTCAGGCCAGGCCTTCATGACGGGGTACCCCTGGCAGAGGCTGCTGTGGTGATGCATGAAATTAGTTCACAGTTTAACTTGCTCATCACATGCGAGCTGTGTCGGGAGAAGCACGTTCCTGTCATGGCAGGTGGCAGGGAGGAGAAGATGAGGGCTGCTTGGAACTTTCAATGGTGAGCTGTTTGCGTGAGGGATGTTGAGACCAGTAGATGTCTGGTGTTTCCCGTTGCCTGGTTATGTTGTTAACCAGAACAGGACAAGTGCTCTGACCTGCCTCTGCAGGGGACATGATGTGGAATGTTAACTCATGCTTCTAATCACAGAATAGTTTGGGTTGAAAGGGACCCTAAAGATCATCTATTTCCAACCTCCTGCCTTGGATGGGTGGGAACACCTTCCACTAGACCATCCAATCTGGCCTTAAACATTTCCAGGGATGGCGAATCCACAGCTTCTGTGGGTAACCTGTTCTAGTGTCTCTTCACCCTCGCAGTAAAGAATTTATTCCCAGTATCTAATCTAAACTTACTCTGTCTCAGATTGAAGCTACTGCCCTTTGTCCTGTCACTATGTGCCCTTGTAAAAGGTAATGTGAGCATGTCCCAGAGGTGTAGTGATCATGTTCCATCAGTCCCTTAAAGAAAGAGGCAGTTGTGATATATTGTTTTATTTTAGTACTCAGGGACCCCCTTGAGGATTCAGGGATCAAGTGTGATTGGTAGTGCTCAGATATGCCCTGACATGCCTGGGAGCTTGAATAAGTCCTGTAGTCAAGGCAGACTAACAAAGTCCTTCCTCTCAGCTGAAGTCCTGTAAATACTCTTGGTGTGTTCTAAAGAAGATAAACCACAATTCAATACAAACTCCTTAGTGTTTTCCCTCATTCTGGATTCCTTCATATGAGACAGATTAGAACTGGAATTCTGGGTTAGAATTAGAAATAATAATAACAGCTCTGTGCAAGTAAAATAAAATCCTTAAATTGTCGACATTTATCTCTTTTAATTTTAGAGAGGAGAGATGGAGAAGGAGGGTTTTAACGGGACACTTTATCCTTGTGATTAGCTCACTCCAGCCTTAAGGAGCTTTTCAGAAGTGTCACTGAGACTGTTTCCTAAGAAAACTATGAACCAGCATTGTAAAAAACTCTGATACTGTATTATTCCTGACAGCCCAAATGAAATGTATGAATTCTACTGCAGGAGCATCCCATTTGCTGCTATCCATATTGTTCATGTAATTGCAATTTCGTTTATAATATTTTCCAAAGCCAAACCTGAGTGTGCTGTTTGCTGAAGTCAATTAGTGGCTGTCCTCGGCTGGAACACAAATGCATTTTCTATGAGTCATTAATAAAATCAGCTCTAATGGTGATTGCTACAGAAAGTAACTGAAAGGACAAACAAACGGTTGAACGGTTTTCAGTTTAGCAGGTTCAGTTCGGTGCATTACTGGACTAAACCCTTTATAAACTCTCGTTGGTTTGGCTTGAGGAAGCTTTGTGCTGGCTGTTTCCCACTTTAGCTTTTTTGCTGAAATGCCCCTAAACAAAAATAAGTCCTCCTGTCCTCATCTGTTGATGTGACGACTCAAATTAACACATGTTTTTTTGACTAACCTGAAAGAAATTGCCAGGTGCTGGAGGTTTTCTATTTGCATCTTGGTTCACAAATATAAATTTAGGGTTTTATGTTTAAAAAAAAATTCTTGGAAATCGTTGATGGCATCTTTACATAAATTTAAATACAGAAGTTTAATGCCAAAAATACAATACCGCTCTTTTTCAATTTTTTTTTTTTGTACAGACCCTTCCCCCCAGTCTCTGCTTCTGGAGAGCAGAAGTCTTGTAATTTGAGATTCTTTCCCCTTCTGCTCAACTTTTAAGATCCAATTCTCTGGATTCAGTGCTAACTAGAACCTCAGAAATGTATGTACAGCAGTGGCGGAGATGATGTTCTTAAAAACGTTTGTAAAAACATTACTTGGAAAACTTACTGATCATGAAATAATGGGTAGCATTTTTAGTCCTTCTTGTGCAAGCTGTTTTGTGAGTGCTCATTTTACATAAGAATCACTGGACAGTTTTCTTTCACATACAAAACATATATTAATATAATTAAGATGTAATCAAACTGATTATAATTCTCAACGACTTCAGAATATCTTTGATCATTGCAAAGGAGCAGCCATCTGTATAGGTGCTGCATTTATCTTACAGTCCTTTTTGCACTTCATCCTGTTCAGAGCCGAAATAATTCTTGGTATTGTACAATTGAATTTGTGTGTGCTCTGCAAAGGTCCTGTTTTCAGTCATTGACCCATTCGTTGACATTCGGCACTTAGAGATATGTCATTCTGCTACTGCAAAATTCTACAAGTTCTACCAAAAAACCCCAAATGCCAGTTTTTACAAATTTAGTTGAAATGAAGTTGGAGTTTTTAAAATAAGATTTTATTTAAGTAGAATAGAAACAGAGTTTTCCTTATACTGGACTGTTATGTTCCTGAGCACTGAATGAAGTACTGGATTAAATAACAAAGATTTAATTATCTTTTTTAAAGGATAACGATATTGAAAAAGTCTTGGTTTTTAGTCTTACTGACTTTTCCAAATGTGACATAACTGTTCAGTTTCCAACCTTGGTAGACCAACCTCTAAAATAATTAGAAATTTGAATATTGACAGAATTCCATTAATACCTTATTGACTGTAATGTAAAGCTTCTGCATATATATGTATGCACCTGAAATCTGGTTTAATCCCTTGATATTCACTGCAGCAGAACTGACTTATTAATTCCAGAATCTGTGATGAAATTGCACAAGTGTTGTTGTTTCTGAAATAACAGTGAATTTTAGAAATTTTACTTAACTCTCCCTTGTTTCAACTTTGACAAACTTGAAATCTGAATACTTGCCCTAGTTTTGTTCGCTCTCACTGTATCGGTTTAACTGCAGCACTCAGTTTCAGGGCCTACGAGAGAAATCTAGTTTTGGTGGTTACTCTGCTGAAACAGAAAACAGAAAAGTAAATTATATTTTATTTTACTGATTTTTTTTTTGTGGACAGTGTTAGCAGGTCAAATATACCAAAAGAAATGGAAGCACTGCTTTTATTTGATGGGGGCATGAGTTAAGATCACCATGTGAGTAATAAGCAAAAAGTCTGGGGTGTACATGTGTGTGTTGGAAGGTAGGGGTGTTTGGTAGTAAAGGTGATAGATGGAGAAAGTGAGCAGTGATTTCAAAGTATCAAGTGGAAAGTAGTAGTGAATTGAGATGAGCAGAAAAATGATGCTGCGTTTGGCATCTCGCTGCCCTAGGAGCTTGGGTCTGTACCCCTTCCATATGTTTCAGATGTTATATTACCTAATAATATGCATAGATTCTGTGTAATTAAGAAGGCTGGATCAATAGATTTTAATTGGGAACTCTGAGGAAGAGTGTGTTTGGAGAGATAAAGTATGACTGACATAGCTGTCAGCTGAAGAAATGTTTGAATAACAATATATTTGCAAGGGTATTCAATAAATAAAGGGGACATATTGCTTTGTATAGGGTTTTAAAGGTGTTTCTCTTTTCATCAGTTTTTATGCTTTGCAAGCTTTTCCCTTTGTTTTGAATAAAAGCCATGTTTTGAAATGAGTAGCTGCTCTGTAGCACCTAATTTAGTGTGTGTAGGTGAAGTGGCAGTATACCTGTTTTAAGTTGTTCTGTCTTTCCTTCACTGAATAATTATACAGGATTGTCAAAAAAAAAAGTGTCCTTAATTTAAGAAGATGTTAATAAAGACTTCCATATGGTTGACATAAAATTTGTATTTTTCCGTCTTTATTAATATGCAATTTTGGTTTAGCCTGGGATATTGCATCTGACTGGATTCAGGTTTCTTCAATGAAACTGCTGACTAGGGACCAGTTTGAAGCCTGTTGAAATTTTCACAGGAAACTGGCTTCAACAGTCTCTGATTTAGCTTACTCTGTTGTAGTCACTGTTGCAATGATTGTTGCCACCTAGCATTTTATGCTTTTCAGTTTGAGAATGGCAAACAAACTGCTAGGTAAGAAAACAGTGGTGTTTCTGTCTTTCTTGCATGCTAGTACCCTTATTAAATGTTGTAGGTAGTTGTTTGTTTGCTTGGCATAAACTGTTCTGCTTAGAAAGGTCCCTTTGGGACAATTCTTCGATGGTGCCTGCAGGGTATATGTGCACAGCGAATACAGTAGTGTCTTGGGGCACAGATATACATATGGTATGATCCTGGGTAGGTTTTTTTTCAAAAAGAGTCACAAACAGCAGGGTTCAGCAATTAAGTGTCTTACTATTGCTGATGTGTTTTAAAAAAAGAAAGTCTGTACAGCATGTGTGAGGGAAATCTAATTCCAGCAATCAACGTAGGAATATCTACACAAAAAATCCTGAGTCTCATGTATGAATACCTGCCTCATACAATCTTATGGTGGTGTTGTATTTCAAATATCCAATTATAATGAATGATATTTGATTCTATTATTATAATTATTATTTCAACCAAGAGAAGCAAAACTAGATGGTAGGGTGGGATCCTCAGGAGTTACCAACTTTGGCCGAACTGTGTTTGGCTCAAAGTTGCTGAGAGTTTCACTGTTGATTTTTGTGGGAGATGGGTTAGGTCACTGCACAGTACTTTTGAAATCCCACCTCTAACTATTTCTGAGTTGAGTGTGTGATTATTTCCTCATAGGGAGGAGTCCATCACCACAGCCTTCCAAAAAACACAGGTGAATGTGCGTCAGTCAAAATACCAAATTCCAGTAACTTAAACCATCTCCTTTCTGAGAAGATTCATTAATAAAGCTGACAGGCTGATGCTAAGTGTTTGTGAGCACAGTAGTGAAGAGTGTGCTGTGGGCTTCACTGGAAGTTGTAAGTGCTGAAGATGTCCAGGATCAGGCTGTGGATGAGCCATTCGGGACCATGTGTGTTTCTCATAGGATGGTTTCATGCTTGCTTGCAATAGTTGGAACTAACCAGCCATGACAAAAAGAGCATTGCAGGTCTTAAATTTGTGCTGGTGCTACTTCTGCTTTTAGAGTGAGCATGACCTGAAAGCCCCTCTGCACTCAGCCTGTGAAAGACACTCAGCATGTGCCATAGCTTCCGAAATCTGTGGAACAACTTGCGTCAGTGTGTGCTGGAGGAGCGAACCTTCTGGCATGTGCTGCATTCTGGAGCTAACCCATCCCCTGCCCTCAATTTTCAATTTTTCAATGGTGTGGAGTTGCTAGAGGTGATGGGGAAAGAATAGCATGTAAATTTACTTTCGGGTCTCAGGCCCTCGTTTTACTGGTGTGACTCACTTAGAGCGATACTAGTGTCCAAGATAAACCTCTCAGATGTGTCATACAAATGCTTATTATTGTAATTAATCTGTCAATATAATTAATTATCCTTGGCTCAGCAGCCTATCTATCAATGAAAGTATTACTGCTACACTATCTTTCTAAATGAATGTGTCTATGCAGGTTGTATTGGATCAGCTTTCAGCTGGGGAGCCCGCCTGGTTTTCCACAATGCTTCTGACTGTTTCTGATTGTTTCCCACAATCTCTCTGACACAGTGGTGAAGTTTTTGCACCTTGCAGTAGTGTGTCACGGTGCTGGGGTCAGGATCTCCTGTAAAAGGGCTTGCTCTTTGTGCAATGGCAAGTGAAGAAACAAATTGTGTGTAGGGGGAATATGGAGGGGTTTCTGAACCAGCAAAGCAAAGGGGTTGTAGAGGATGCTGCCTCAGGTAGCCACACACTGGAGCAGTGAAAATTCCTCTTCTTCCCCCAGCTGGCAAATAAAATGCCTGGTAGGTGCCGGTTGTGTTCCACCTCATTGGCAAGTGCAACTTTCCATATATGATGACTCTTGCCATTATTACAGAGTTGTGCATTCTTAGAAACGGATAGATTAGGGTGCATTTTATAATGACCCTTCTGCTTGAATTCTTATCTTTACAAGTGCATCTGAAGAATTCATAACTCGGTATCTAACATAATTCAAAAGAGTTCCAGTGAATAATGTAGTTTCTGTGTGTCTGCAGATTGTATTCTTGGAAGTCCTATTTGAGAAGTCAGCTAAATGTACTTTCAGAAGTGTTCTATTTCTTAACAGTCATAGGAGTAAAGAAAACTTTTAAAATAAAATGACAGTTGAAATGAGCGTTGACAATGCAAAGCAGTAGTGTAGGATTATAGATATGTTGTTTTAAATATATCCATTAACATATTTAAATATATACATTAACATTTTTAATGCATCAGAAATGATTATCTAACTTCCCTACTCGATCTTGTAACTTACTATGATAGCTGACTAAGAAAGAGAGGCTAACTTTGTGGAAGAAAAATATGAGTTTTATGGTTGTCCTTCTTGAAGATTTCCAAAAGTAAAACAAAATCATTCTTCTTCGAAATACATTTTGTTTGGTTTATCAACTGGGTAAAGAAAAATGATCATGTGAGTTTAGAAACTGCGTATCACAATTTCAGGTTGTAACATCTGTTCAGAGAAAGGGAAGGGCAGGAGAAGATGCAACTTCATTTTCCTAGAAATGTAAAAACAATTATGTTTTCTGAAAAAAGTTTAGATCTTTTTAGTAAAGATGTTTCTTTTTTTAAAAGCTCACTATTGAGCCTTGGGAGAAGCATAATTAAGCTATATGCTGGTGTCTTAGAAATGTGAAAGCAAGTGTTTTAAAATCTGACTGTATAAAGATGATCTCTGCTTGTCTGAGTGATGGTGTTGCTTCCTCAAAATCATTAATATTCCACCAGTCTAGAGCCAGACTTGTGCTGTGGTGGATAAATATGTTTAACTTGAGTCTTTCCTTCTCATACCTTTTTGCTTCTTCACACAGGGAATGAAGTATCTGTGCATTCCTGCTGCTGACTCACCCTCACAGAACTTGTAAGTATTCTTTAAAAATAAGTCACAAAACCCCAGAAATCCCATGGTACCATGATGCCTACTTTAAAATTTACTGAAAGCTCTGATTCTGATCTCTAATGAGTATTACACAAATGTGGAGTTTAATCCATTAAGAATAGACAGTAACACTTCATTTCACCCTGTTTTTTGTGTGTGTTTGTAGGAGACTCAGTATGTAAACACTCTTCATTTGCTGCCTTAATCTTTAAGAATTACTTAGTGAGTCTGGGTCTAATTCAGTCACAGTTTATTCTAGTCACTGTTTTTTGCAAATCTTTGTGTTTTGCTCCTCTTTTTGATTTAGTGCCAACTGCAGCCATTGACAAGACAAAAGATTTGAAAAAGGTTTGAAGCCTGGTAGTACAAGGGTTGAAATTCCTCACAGTGAGCCTTCAAAACAAAGTCCCTGTGTGCATTACCCCTTCGACTATCTGCTGGGGACTTCTTGAACCTGTCTCAGAAATCCCTGCTGCTCTTAGTACAAGCTGGCCTGGCAGGGAGTTTTCTGCCCTGCAGTGACTCTCACCTTGAGGACATAGGCACTGCAGCTAGGGTGTCCAAGCCTTGCTCTTTCTCATCTCTGCTAAAGTTCATGTAATGCTGGTTTTGGTTGAGCATAGGAAGCCTTGATTCCAAAGAGAAATCAAAAGAACTTGGATGGTGACCAGCTCTTTCTTCTAAACCTCATCGTTTATGTTGGGGAGAGGTGAGGGGGGTTTCAGCCACATCCTGCTACCAGGTTTTGGTAGAGAAATAAGTAGTGGAAAGAGGCCTGGTAGGTACGGAAGGAAGTGCAGCACTGCTTCTCTCTTGTATCACAGCAATATTCCGGCTCATGCTTTTGGGGGATATTTTTAGAGCATGTGTTTCTCATACTCTAGAAAGATTCCAGTGTGGCACTTGTTGTGTGATGATTTGCCTTTTCATTCTGCATTTCTGTCATGATTTTAGGGGAAGAGAAAAAAAAATGCACCACACCCACCCGCAATAGAAAACACCCTAATCCCCTAAATTTCAGGTCTGTAATGAGAAGGCAGATAGCTAACTGCCTTTGTCATGGACAACTTCCATGGCCTTAATGTTTAGAATAAAAATAAATAAATTTAAAGACATATCCTTTCAGGAAGGAAAGCTAATATGAGATTAGAGGAAACATTCACATGTCATTAATTGTTCATTAGCATTTTGAGATGTGTGGTATTTTTGACAACATTTTCTAAATCTGCATCCTTTATTAATAGGGATCGATTGGGAATGGAAAAAGAAAGGATGGCATTTATGATGAACATTAATCAATGTACAATTCCCTCATTGTTAAATATCAAGGAGTTATACTGAAAAACCAGCTCCTGTGCTTGAGTTGTCTGGCCCAGTACCAAGGCTCTTAAGGCTGCAGTAAGAAGATAGAATATTTGCATGAGTATTGTTTCTGTTATGCTGCAGGCATCTAAAATACTTGCTTTGGTATCAGGTGGCTGCATGCAAACATCATGACTTCTAATACTGATACATTCTATCACTTAAAATAAAACTTGATGAGTAACTGATTTTTCTTCTTTTACTTCATACAGTGCAGGCCTTCAAGTAAAATCAAATCATGATGTTCACAAATAGCACCATTGCTTGCTTTGCACATGCAGTCTTCTGAAGGCAAGAAGAAGTTGTCTCTGTTCAGCCTGTGAGGACTGGATGCAGTCTTATCTAGGAGTGGGTAACCATTCTGCCTGTGCCCACTGTGGAGGGGGGGTAGGTAGGGAGCAGGAAAGGGAATTGGTCCCTCTGCAACATCTTTGTGTGTCTGCCTTCTTCTTCTGAAAGAGGGATTCTACTGGTGTCAAGGAGAAAAAAGGACTAACCAAGCAGCATCATTGTGTTCTCTTAGCAGTGGTTGACAGGCACAACTGATGGGGTGCACACTGCTCTCTTGTCTGTTTCCCAACAGCAAGGACCATCTGGAAGCCTTTTACCCACTGAATTTTGGAGCTGTGAGCTCTCAATGCACTTCAACTCAGTTTTTCTATAGGAAACCTCTGGTTTCTTGTGTGTATCATGCACATTTACTCCTAGAAAACTTGTTTAGTGGAGTTCTTTTCCTCACAGGGATGACTTGCCAGGGAAATACAGCAGGAATTCCCCTGTTAGCCTGTGGGTGTTCACTAAAATGTCCCATAAGCTTTATTTTGCTCCCCTGTTCTGCCCCTAGCAAGCATAGGAAGAAAGCAATTGCTTTTCAGACTCAAGGTACTTCCTGGATGTTAAATCAATGTTTTCCCTGGTCTGTGAGAATTTTACCTTGGGCCAGTAACTGCTCCAGAAATGTCATCTTCCATAGATCTCGTCACTAGAAAGTTATTTCTGTAGAAACAAAATCTTCCCTTTCTGCCTTGTTCCAGTTAATTGTCTTTGGCTGTGTGTTTCTAAGGAATTAGCCTTCAAGAGTCAGGTGGTTAGTGGTGATAATACAGAAGTCGGATGACCTATTAAGAGGAGAAAATTTTGGTAGACTTCTTTTCATTTGCATCACCAAAGGAAAGAAACATCAAGATGCTTCATCCTATCTGATTTGGATGCTTCTTTTTAACCTTTATGAGTATTTGTAGAAGTCCAACTAGCAATGAATAAAAATACAGCTCTGGTGTTGTAACTCTGCCCTTGGTCTAGTTTTGAATGATGCAGCGTGCTAATGCGTAAGTTTAGATAACTTTTACAACATCCTGGTAGGGGCGTTGTACTGGTGGTTCTTCCTGTGGTGTTTTCCCACTGTGAAGATGATGCAGTTAAGGACCCAGCTTTCAGCTGGGAGATGTAAGAGCCAGATATCATGTAATAAATTGCCCTGAAGTCCAACAAATGGGCTGCAAATCAACACGTTTGTCAAGTGCTTTCCTGTTAAAGATGATAGTCAACTGTTTTGTGGTTAATGTAAGACTTACCATTCTTCTTTGTGTCTGGCACTTGACACACAACTAGTTGGTCCTCAATCTTAATTTTCATCTAATCATGATTTTAGCGCAACTTTCAAAATTAATTTAGGCAGCTGTGTCTGCTGGCTCCGGGAGAGATCCTGATGCCATAGGATTGTGGAGGAGTACACACCTCCTTTTCTCTGGCTCAAGTGAGGAGGGGCCAGGGTGCTATAGAGCAGCACTAATTCTACATGTGACTATTTCCCTTCTCAAGTTCATGAATGCCTGTAAACACATTTGAAAGCACATCAGCAGACTGAGCATCAGCAGTGAGGAAGGATAAGAAAACTGGGTGAACGGAGTTCATGGTGTTTTAGTACATGGCAAAGGTGTTATGCTCAGTCACAGATGTTTTTCAGACCAGAGTGTTGGAAGTGTCTTACCAAAACTTGTGCGAGACCATTGAAACGAGTTCACTGATGCATGAAGCTGCCCTCCTGGGCAGATTTTCTAGAGAGAGAGAGAGAGAGAAAAGATGAGAAGATCAGGTTGTCAAAGCAGACCTAACCAAGCTGCATCTGAGTGAATACTTTCAATCTCAGCTAAGCTCTTCATTGTGCAATAGCAAAGCCTCTTGCACACATAGCCAGAGATCTCATTTGTCCACTAAATTTGTTTATGTGAAACTTCTTGTGCTCCCCTGTCAGACCTGAGCACCATGGCTTGTTAGAACTCAGCCAGTGACAGTGGCTTGGCGTGGCAGTACAAGTGCACATGCATTTGTAAGGCTTTGTCTTTCCATCAGTTCCTTGAGAAGCATAAACCCTGAGTTGACCTGCTGTCCTAAACCTTGGGATTGCATTGTGCCTTGAGATTTTCCAAATAAGCTGCTCAGGTCTTCTCTAGCCGTGTTTTCCATGTTGTATCCAGTGATGCAGGAACTGCATTGGAGAGGGAGTCCCTGGCTTTGGGATCTTCTTTTTGTTTATTCCAGTTAGATATTGTTGCCTTTGCAGGTTCTGCAGGCAGTGACACTGTTGCATCAGTGTTGTCCTTCAGGCCAGGAGTGTTTACAGTAGCAGCAGCTGCACTGTTAGGCAGGAAGGGAAGCTTCCTTTTGTGTGGGTATTCCTGATTTTTGTGTGGCTGCTGGTGCTGGGCTGAGGTTTTTTTTCTTTTACTCTTGTGGTATAATATTCACCCAGAAAGGGGAAACATCTTGAATACAGGACGTTGTGTTTCATGGGTGTTGAGCGCAATGTGCTTTCAGGTTTGCCCTGGTAATGACTGCCCCCTAAGAACCTCTTTCCTCTGCCCATGTTGCCCACATTGCTACTGCTTGTGAGCTTGGCTTGCAGGAGCTCTCAAAGGCCACAGTGGGCTTCAGCTCCGTTGAACTAAGAGGTGCTGCTTGCAACTGTGGTAAACTGCAGGCAGCAGCAAAGGTTTCACAGTTGGAAAAGGCGGGGTGAGCAACTTGGAACTGGGATGCAAAGAGGCAGTGCTGCATACTCACTCAGATGATGACAGCTGCCCACTTGCTATCCTTTACTATGCCCCACCTAAAATGAAAGGGACATATGTAAAGGATAATGAGATTATAAACCCTAAAGTTTGCAAATGGAGCCTTCTCTGCATTTTCTCCTCTGCTGCTTTAAAGCAGGCAGGCTGTCGGCTGACACCCTGAATATGGGCAGATGGGGTGCTGCTGTCTGAAAGGAGAAGACTGGAAGGAACTAAAGAAAACAGGGCTTGAACTGAGCATTTTTTCATAGCAGAGACAAAAGTGAGTGATTTCACATGGCCAAGCAGGAAGTCTTAATATTTAGCTATGCCCTAGCAGATGATTTGAAGTGGGAGGTAGAGTTAAGCTTAAGTTTGGGTAGCAGGTAGTGTCTCTTTGTGGGAGACATTATGTCTGGAGAGCTGCTCATGTGGCTGTGCTGAGTTCCATCTGACATCTGAGCACACAAGGACATGTGAGGTCAAGTCACTGCTTTAAAGAAAAATCAAACACAAACTGAAATACAGACTTGACAGTCATCAGAATAAAGTTTATTACACTGTAGTGCTTAAAATACCATTGCTTCCTTGGATAGAGTGGCAAATAACTTAGGCCCATGAGTTTTGTGTTTTCATTGAGAGACAATAACTTTTACTTTGTAAGACTTGTATTCAGTTCTAAATTCTAGAAACACCATCAAGTGAGCTTTCGGGTATATTTCTCTTTCTAAGTAGTGATTTTACTAAATACAGCACTTTCTTTATCCCCCTTCTGCTTTTGTTTTCAGAGCAAGGCATTTCAGAGAGAGCATCAAATTTATCCATGAATGCCGGCTCACAGGTGAAGGCTGCTTAGTTCACTGGTATGTATACTGCTTGCTAAAAATACTTTTTAAGGGTTTCTCTACCTTGATTTGGATGTTTGTAATTTTAATAAATTATTGGTCATCTCCTTTTTGTAGCAAAATCCTCTTGGACTGAATTGCCTCTTACTGAAAAAGCCCCAGAAGATTTGCAAATGCTATTAAAGCCTTATGCCAGGACTTACAAGTCTCTGGGGTGGGCAGCTGCTTGGAGATGAAATGAGCCCAAGAAATTCTTCTTGACCTTCTCTTATCAAATGTCTTTGTAGGTTTGATTTGACTAGAAATGTATTAGCTAGAGACATACTATTTATTTCCCATCATTTTAATCACTGTATTTCTAAATGTGATTTCCATAATCCTAATAATTTGATTAGTTTATCTAACAGCTGTTTTGGTGACTTTGGGGTTGTTAAAAGAAACCTATCTGAACAGAAATTGATTTTTTCCCTCTTTCTTTAAACTGCTGAAGCATTCGAATGTTGCATTTGTTAATAGCAAGACCCTGATTGGAGAGGTGCTCCTGGGACTGTAAAGAATAGAAAAGGAAATCCCACCCTGGGTTTTTTCTTGCTCTCTGCTATTGGTTGTGGTCTTCGTGCTGTATGTCCAAGGGACATATCTGATCTATATCTGGAATCAGAGTCATCTCATGATTTGAGCACTGGACTTATAGACAGGCCCTGAGCATAAATCCTCACTTTGCTATTGACTCATGACAGAGCATGAGACTGTGCATGATCCATTTGGTCAGTCTTGGTGTATACAAAACAGGACTAAGTAGTCTGAATACTGTTAGAATTTTAAAAAACATACATCTGAAATTTTGAAGTATTGCAGAAACATAAAATGATGAAAGAGCCTGGTAACTATTTTCTTTTTACTGTGGTAAATATAACTGTAACACAGTCTTTATACTCTCAATAGAAATAGTTCTGAGTCTGTCCAGTGTTGTCCAACCAGGCACAATGAATGATTCTTGCTCTATCCCAGCTTTTCATCCAGGGAAATTGGAGTCCTGAGAGTTTAAGCTGCACAATGCAGTGGATAGCAGAAAGAGGAACTCAAGCAACCAGACATATGTACCTGTTACTGGTTCAGTTAAAGTTCTTTTTGGCCCTGTGAAATGGCAGCCTTTATTCATGGTGGAGAGGAAACAGTCTTATTTCACGGCTCTGATCTATATAAACAGAAGAAAGAAAGTGTGTGACTTACTTCTGCCTTTTTAAAACCCAAATCCAACTTAGAATGTGTGCACTGTCCCCTGCTTTTGTGATGACTTCATTCTTATTTCTTCTTTTTCAATATCATATGAATTACCACTCAAAACCCACTTTCTTAATGGTATAGATTTTTTTCTACTGCATTTGAAAAAGCAGCACCAGAACCATTTAACTCAAATATTGTAACATTTCTTCCTCACGGCAAGCAGCACAGCAGTCTGCTGTGATGTTGAGAAGTGACAGGTGAAGTACAGCACTGCTTCAGCGTACTGCACCTCCTTTTCCATGCAGCCTTGCAGGTGTCTCCAGGAGTGTCACGCTGGTGGTTGCCTACATCATGACCATCACAGACTTTGGCTGGGAGGATGCGCTGTCTGTTGTCCGCGCGGCGAGGTCCTGCGCCAATCCGAACATGGGCTTCCAGAGACAGCTGCAGGAATTCGAGAAGCATGATGTTGATCAGGTAAATGAGCTACAGAAAGGAGCTGTGAAACACAACTCCAAGTCACATCATGAGCTACTGCTTCTCATTTTTTTTCTGGTCTGTGTGGTTCATGTGACTCCCCATTTTTGCTTTGAGGGAATGGCTTCTTAGCCCAGCCTGCTCCATGAAGGAGATAGAGATAGATCTGAAGGTATCAGGGAATGCTGGATGGGAGAAGGGATGAAGCACAGCATCTAAACACCTCCTGCCCAGCTGTGCTGTCAACAGTTGCTTTGTGTGAGCTAAGACACAGTTCAAGATTAACTTTAGAGTGGTAAAAGGTAAAACAAAAAGGCCAACCTATAACTACCAGTTGCATAAAAGTAGTGGGTTTCCCCCCAACACATTCATTTGGAATAGTAAGCAGGAAAGAAACCATCACGACAAATCTGTCCTGTCCAGGAGTTAAACTAAGTCCTCATGATTTGTATGTTGTGACCCCCCCCTCCCACCTTCTATGACTAAGACTTAATAAATTTTCTAATGTTTAGGCAGCCTCAGATCTGACTTTTTTTTTTCTTATTAGCCTTTGAAGGTTTTGTAGGACTGGGAGAATCAACAAAAGAATGGGACTGCCAAAGGGGTTTCATATACCAAAAATTAGTTTCTCACTCCAAAAAAAACCTCATCCTACGCAAAAGACCTGCTCCCTGTGGGTGATGGGTGACTTCCACTTATGTTACCAGCCTACTGTGACTGTCCCTTCCATTTTCCATTGCTCAGCATGTTGTTGTTGTGTGGGCTTTCGTGCCTATTGTGCTTATTAAAAATAACAACAACAGAGGCAAACCAAAGTCAGAATGCAAAATACATGAAATAAAGGATGTTTCCTTTATCCCATCCCTGTCATTCTGCTGCAGAAAGCTCAGAGTTTAGAAATTACCATTTGTTTTGCATGATGCAGTTAGCAACTGTAAATATTTGCGTTTTTTTAATATTTAACTGAATGTTTCCTGGATCATTTGGAACTGGTGTAAATGGTAGAATAACTGATTTTTAAGAGACAAAAGTCAGAGAGGGACTTTCCAGATTTGTCTCCTTCCTCCCTTACAGTCATTTCTACTCTAATTGGTTTGGTCTAACAGCAATGACAATTAAGGCTGTATGCAAATAGCCTGATAAAGACAGTAACGTCTCTCTTTTTTCATCCACCATGGACTCTGTGTTCTGTCTTTATTCACTGAGGGGGAGGCAGTAGGTTGCAAAAAGAAGTATCCACCTGTATTCACTGGCTGGGCTGTAGTTTCTTACTGTCTCTTAAGAGCAACCACATCCTTAGCAGGTGTCTGTTTACACACCTGATTTCAGTGGAATGATGCCATCTGCCAAGGGCGTGAACTTTTTTCAGGTTTCAGCAGCATTTGGTGTTTTGCTGTGCCACTAAAGGGTGGTGGTATCCTGTGGGCTCTCTGGAATGCTGTCTCTGGGATCTTGGTCATATAGGGTGAGGTTTAGTCACATAGTTTATGCTTGTTTCAAACTTCCACATGGTAGCTTGAGGCTTCAGATTTGCCTGAAAACTTCTTTAAGGAATGGGAGGAAGTATCTATGTTGGGATCCTGTCTCTCAATGTCCTAGTAAATGATCTTTACATCAAGCTGTTCATGAGAACAGAACAAAGTTTAAGGTTTGCAAAATTAATGTTATTCCCACTGGGACACAACAGTTGGAGTCTATGTTTATTAGCTGCTTCTGCAGGTAAGCTCAACAAAATTGTCAGGAATTGGACAGTTCCTCAGCTGGAATTGTCCTCATTGGACTCAAATTCTCCAACAGGTAAAGAAGTGGCAGAATTGAGTGGATAGAAAAAGTATGAAATTTCCTCTCTTTCCTATGAGACAGTTATCTGTTGGCTGGTTCAAATCAAGGAAAAGGAGTGGGGAATTTCTACAATACATACTTAAAGAGCTTGTTGGCATATAGGTATCTTTTGGTAAAAAAATGTGGGTTTAAACTGAGATCTCATGACAAAAGAATTCATTTGTGTTTTTGAACACAAAGATACTGCCTCAGCCTCTGAAAGCACCTGAGCTGAAAATTGCTACAAGCTGAGGAAATGGCCAGGAAGAAGGTCCCAGAATTATTGCCCCGCCATTACTTGATTCTTTTTTCATCATTTATGTCTGATTACTCTCAAAGCAGGATACAGAGCTGGACTGACCATGCAGGACCTGCTGCATATATTACCATGTACCATATTCAGTCATTCATATCAGTACCATACAGGGTCCTATTCTGTAGCTTGTAAAACTCATGGATTATTTCTTCCTAGAAAACACCTATTAGGATATCCACGTTACGTGTTTTACTACTGGGGTTTGTGGGCTCAAGATAAAAAACCTGTAAGAAAGGTTCGCTTTCTGATCTTCAACCTTCATGCAGCCTTTTGTGACTTGGGCAAGTTGGCTGGTCATATTGGCTACCAGGCTAATTCCTCTTAGTGTTTGTGTATGCAGCCGGAACAGAGAGATTTTAAGTCCAGGATGTCCTTTCCCAGCAGGTGTTCTTTACACTTTATTCCACAGATGTGTCATTTCAGGTGATGTAAGGGGTCTCAGTGATTGCAAATAGGTGTTTCTGTGCTGTGCATTGTGTGCTGCTGTTGAAGGACATAAAGTATTTGGAGTGCTTTTCTTTAAACTTTGTGTGATCTTAAAGGTTATTCAAATTCTGTAGGACAGGAAGAAGAATTACTTCTCCATCAGTTTCATGTAACTCTATATGTATTTTCAATTTCTGCAGTTCAGGCAATGGCTGAAAGAAGAATATGGGGAAAACTCTTCTCAGGATCTGCAAGAAGCCAAAAATCTTCTGAGCAAATACAAAGAGCAGGCAGAGTTGCATCAGACTACTGGAGGAAGGCAGTGGAATAACAACTTCTCATCTGTGCCATCACTCTCATACAGCAACTACACAACAGAGACCTAATCGCAAGAGGTCGATTTTTTTTTCCTTTCTACTTTTCCAAACATCTTGCCATGTTTTCCATCCCATCTTCAAGACTTTCAGCAGTAAACTGTGCAAACTGTTGATTTATAGAAGGCTTCTTGATGACATAATGTGTGTGTGTGTATGAGTGTGTTTCACACAGTTTTGTAACTCGGGCAGGATCAAGCTCTGTGTATGCCCAGAGACAGGATCCAGTTACTGTGGCTGAGCAGTTTGTCTGCCAGCCACAGCTGTATCCCCTTCTGCCCACATTGCCTGGCATTTGCTGTGAGGTTAGCTCAACTCCTCTTGTTGTAGGCTAGCAAAGGGCTTGGAGAGATGAAGTCTGGTGATTCAAGCTGTGGCAGTTTGGCATCTCTGCACTCTTAGCATGGCAAAGATGTGACTGCACCCGAAGAAGGGCACTCAAGTCTGTGTCTCTGCTGCTCCTGTTCACAGTCCATTGGCAAGTAATAGCGTGGAGGTGGGCGTGAGCTTGAATGCTAGGCTGAAAGCTGGAGCAGGTGAGACAGGGGCCCAAGTACCTTTCCCCCAGCAGTGGCATCTAGGAGAGAAGTGGGACAGACAGCTCTGAGTAATAACACCTTCAACCGCCACAGTTGTCTTTGCTTCAGTGCCTGTGAGACTGAGCTGTCGGCAGAGCTGCCACAGACCAAGAGCACCCAGGCTGTTACCACAGCTCAGCTGACGTGCAGTGATTTAAGCCGTGCTCCCTTGACTGTGCATCTGGTCTCCCAATGTAAGCTTTTCTGGAGAGCAGTTTATCATGTCTCCAGGGCCACTGAACTTCATTCCCCACGGAACACGTGCCTCTTCAGCACACGCCCCTGCGCACGCAACGGCGCATCTCCAAAGAGTGGGCTCGGTGTGAGTGCGAGCACCTGTTTCTTTGCTTGTGCTGTGGTTTGCTCTTTGACTTCAGCTACCTCAAAAATGCTGTTCTTGTCATTGTGGTTGTAAATGCAACCTTGAAAATTGCCTTGTGTAATCTTAATCTGACACTGAGTGAAGTAAGTGGGTGCGTGTGTGTGTGAGAGTGTGCGTGTGCATGTATATTTCACAAATGTCTGTATTTGAGAAGTTTATTGTTTTCTTTAAAAATTGCCCATATTTCTCACTGGTTTAAAGATTTGAGTTGTTGGAATTCAACTTTCCTGCCATTTAAACACCACTATATATTTTGCTGTGATCAGATTTATAGGAATGCATTTGTACAATATATTTTAAACTAGGTTGAAACAAGAGGCTATACTCCGCTCTTGGTAATGTGTGTTTCGGGAATGGAGCCATTGCCTGACTCAAGTGGCTTGTAAGAGTGTGACTTCCAACATTTCAATAGAGATGCTGGGCAGTGCATCGATTTCTGATGGTGTAATGTGGGGTGGCCCTGATGCCAAGATCATGATTTCTTGTCTTTGACTTGAAGGATGAAAGGCCCACTTTTCTTGAAGATTCTAGAAAATAAAAAATACCACCCAAACAGCCAAGATAGAAAACTAAACCCAAACCTTTCATTTGTTCAAAGTGTGATGTGTATAATGCTAAAAGCTGAGCACTGAGTGAGAAGCAATCAGCATACTAAATAGATTATTATGTCTCTTTCAATTTCTCTGGTACTCTGGCCTCCCATTCCTTCACAAGATTCTTCTGCATGTGATTTCGTGCTTTCAGGTGGCATTGAATTCTTTGGATGGGAGCAAGGTCAAGTAAACTCTGGCTGTTAAATATCTGTTGTTAAGTATCTTAAAAAAATACTTTATGGCTTGTGAAATGCGGATCACGCATATCAATAATTGCCTAAAAGGAAAAAAGGGAACAGTGTGGAACTGACCTGTGCATTTAATCTGAGGTCAAGCCTGCATCAGGGTTCTCATTGCACTAAGTGCTTTAAGTGTACTGAGCATGATGAGAGCAGGATAATCATGTCTTTGTTGCAGTAAGGGATGTTGCTGGATTTGGGAAAAGTGCTGGAACTGACCTTGTTTTCAAGCTTGCAGCTAAATGAACGACTGCCTGTATCTAGCAGTTGCTCTGTAAGATTGCCTGGTAAGAGAGGTATATAGCTGTTCTTGAAGATGTTGATCTGCAGATAATTGTCTGCTTAACAATTCCAGCCCAGCAGTGTCCACATTGGCAATCCCTTCTGTGCTCTGAGGGTAGGTGTGCTAAGTGGAGAATGTTTTCCTCGGTAACAGGGTCTGACACACGTTCAGGATGCGGGTCCATTTGTTCAACCCTCTACTCCTAATAGGATACGTAGGGCAGCGTCAGCCCATCCCCAAAGGGCAGCTTTGTCAGAAGTAGTCTGCCTATGGTCTTGCAGGTATCCAGCCACTCCATTCTGTAGCTGGCTGCCAGCACTGTGTATCCTGTAACACCCTGGCACTCTTGTCCTTTCTGTAGTAACACTGTGGGTGCTGGTAAGTTGGCAGTTCTTTTACTGTTCTGACACATACAAGGCAGAATGGGAGATCTGTTTTAATTTTCATGTGTCCGAGATTAATCTGCACTGTTTTCTTTAAGTAGATTGGTTATCTCCAAAGAGTCAGTCCCCTGAACAGGAATTATTTTTGAACTGAGTTTGTCTTTAGGGCCATATAGCCACCTCAGTGTGCGTTATGCTGCAGCTCCAAAGCAGATACAGGGTAAGCTGGGAAGACGGAGGGAATGCCGTATTGTCAGTGAGTGGGAGTGCTTCTCTCTTTTTGGAAGGCAGGAGTATTTTCTCCAGACTCCACCTTCAACATCTTGTGTAGTGGTCTGTATGTACTGCATACTACAGGTAAGAGCAGTATAAGAGCAACAGCAGTCTAAGAAAACTTGAATCTGGTTTGTCCATGTAGAGAGCAGGATGATGGTTTACTCCCTAATTACCATGGGTGGAGAAGAGAGAGCTACAGTTCTCACCTTTAGCCTTTTAGAGAGGGAGAGGAGCTAATGCATACTGAGAATGTGACATGATTTGTCTTCCAACCAGCCTTTCAGTGGCAATCTGTAGGACTTTCCAGCTATCTGGAATGTTATTAGACCCAATTCACCTCTTAGTAGTTGGCCTTTGTAGTGTAGATGATGCATTCTTTTGTTTCTGTACTTCAAAACAGTGTCCTGATTTTGATGTTCACTGGAAAATGTATGAAGTTTATAACACCTTATTGGATATCCAAATTTGAAATGTATAATCGATTTTTTTTGGGCTAAACTTGATATCCATGTGTGATTATAAGCAAATGTCTAGTGTTATAGAATGTAGGTAATGCATAAATGCATTAATAGTATTTATTACTCTGTTTTTTAACTTGGAAAAAGTTGCTTCCTTACATTTTGTGGTTGAGTGGGAAGATATGGCAAATCATATCTGTTTTTTAAAAGGGATAATAACTTTGGTTGCTATAATGGCCACCACCTATAAAGATGTCAGTGAAAACTTATAGCAATTATTCCACTAGGTTAAAAACTTTAAATCTGGTAAGCTTCTTGATTCTCTGTCTTCCTCTTCCTGGGCATCTTAGCGAAGCCTTGATTGCTTTTTCCAAATGTTTGTATTTAATACGTTCTACAATTTTTTTATAAATAAAATTAAATGTTAACACCTGAGCTGCTTCTGTATTTCTTGAAATCAATAATAGTGTCCAGAAGGCTTCTACTCGCTGTTTGTATCCCTGCAGGTACACTAAGAGTACAAGACTAACTCATTTTGGTGTTTAGATGACTTTTTTCTCCTGCATACAGACTTCTTGAAACTTCCCCTCTCTTCACTGAGTTCTTCCAGGTGAGTTCAAGAGTCTTCAGCACAAGCACCTCTTGATAGTCTCCCAAGAGCATCTTGCATGTTGCTGTCTTACTGATTGTTGCTGGCCCATCATTGCAAGGGATATGTGGTGAATCCAGTGTTTTTATTATTTTGAAATACCTTCTTTTCCATAGCACACTGATTTAGGGCTTAATCAGCTGTAAAATTTACCTGGTTTCAGGCTGCCAGTGCTCAAGGCTCTCAGTAGTGGTCTGTCAGAGGAAGCTGATGTAAGTGGCAGATGATTCTCAGGGGAAAACATTAAAAAATTTACAGTGTAAGGGAGGAAATGCCCCGTTCAAATTCCCACAGATAAGTCACTGAATTTCTGGTTTGACACTACCTCTACTAAGAGAGTATTTCTGACATTTGGGCAATCAGAAACAAAAAATCCAAACCTAAACCAAAAAGCCCATCATTTTGAAAGTATAATCAGTCAGATTATAGCCAGATCTCATGGCCACTTCAATCATTGCTGAAGGCTGAACTGTTTTTGCCGTGGGACTCCCTTATCATGAAGGCAAAATTAGATGCTTAGACACTGTGAGTTTTTAGTTTTCTTTTTTTTCTCCTCTCTCCTTCTTCTCCCAGCACTTACTATTTTATATACTATTGGGAATGTGTGGATGGTGATTCCTAAGGAATCTTGGGCATTCATTCAACTGATCAGTAATATCCTCCATTAGGATGAAGTAGATGTGTCTGTAGATAGCTCTGAAAGTGATGGATGCACCTTGTTCAAATGTATTTCATAATACATAGCACATTGTTCATCTAAATGGGATGGCTCTTTCTGTGAAGAGACTTTCAATTCAATGGAGCCTTCTATGTAACACTTGAATTAGTAGTGACTCCCTTCTTTCTCCCATCTGTTATCCATAGCAGTGTGCTACGACATTGATGAGACAGAAAACATGCTTAAAGTATAATCCCTTCTGACATAGGGAAACATAAGTTTTAGAGAAGACTTCTCTGCCTAAAGGAAAACTGCAGTTTCCAAATGAAAAACACTTTACTGCTTAATATTCCTTTTGACCACTCAGTACTTTTCAAGGGTAATTTTTAACCAAATCACATGCAAAAATTCTGCTGGATCTGTGGTGCTGTACTGCTGTTCCTGACTGTGCATCTCGTTCCCTCCAGTGTTACCTGGAACTGATGTGAGTTCTGGAAAGTGGCAGTTTTGATCTGATTCCTGGAGTCCTGTCCCACAATGCAGTCAGCTGAGGGAAGCAGAGGGCAAACTTGCATGTCCTTAGATGTGCTTATAACCTGATAAGGGGTTTTGGCTTTGCCAGCAAATTATGAGAGTCCTTTCTCCTCCTCAAGATTGCATTGGCAGAGGGAAAATGGTGATGGTCTGTAGAAAATGCTAGCATGAGGAAGGTGATGTTGCACTGTGAAGTGTTGCTGTAGATACCCCTGGAGACACAAGGCACGTGACAGAAACAGCTAATTTCACACTTTGTTCTCAGCAGAGCTTTAAATGTAGGTCTTGTTTTCCATGTGGCCTAGCTCCTGTGCTTAACTCTTTCACTGCTACATTTAGCTGTTCTGCCCAATATTATTATTCTGCCCTCAGCCAAGGAACAAATTCTTCTTTATGTGTTTGAATGTGTGCTTTGCTCTAGTGAATTATGCCAACTGCGGTTTACCAAAACTGAGTAGCTTGTGAGTAGCAAGGTGACTTCCTGTAGTTTTCCATGTAGTTTCTAGTGTAAATATTAGGAGTGGGCATTAATGAAGTGTGAGCAAGAGGTGTCCTTTTGCCACTGTGCAGCTGCATAGCTCAGTCCTGAGACTGAGCTGTTGTAGGAGGCTTGGTTCTGCTTATGTGAGCCAAACACATCTGCAGTGAACTGGGACTAAAACTCACTTTCAAGCAGCCTCAAAAAGTGAGGTTTTCAGCCAGACCTGAGCCCAGTTTCCATTTTAGATGAGACAATTATGAATGTGCAGGTTTGTATCCTCCATTATTTACTGAACTATGAATAGAGAGAGATCAGAACCAAGACATCGAAGCTACTTGAAGTGTGTTCTTAGGTTGTTTGCTTGATTGATCATTATTCATACAGCCATTGGCAAAGCAGTGTTAGACCTGGGAGGAGACATTTACCAATGGACACTTTGAAAGTCTGAGTTCTGATTCTCTTTCCCTTCTTTCTCTGGAAGCAAGTGAGTTTTTATTTAATTTGTCAGCAAATACAGCAAATGAGATTTTTGTTACAAAAATGTTGCATGTCTTCCCCTCCTTCCATCCTTATACCTTTGTTTTTAGTGTGTGAGTTTGAGTTTTTTTGCTTTGTTTTTTTTTTTTAAATAACTAGTATTTATCCCGAACCTTTTGAATCCGGGTAAGTGCCAGTGTGTGGCTTGCAAACAGTTTGTTTCCTGTAAGTATGTATTTATATTAATAAGTACTCTTGTTATAAGGTTGCCGATTTAATTAATTGTATTTACAAGTACACTTTGGCTGTCTGTATATCTGTCCTCTTATGGTTGGGATGGTTTCCTCCAAATCTTGATGTGCCTTTTGTTGGATGTTGTCATCTTCTGTGGCCTTCTGGCTCTTGTACAGCACTGGATGCTTTGGATAAGTAACAGTGATCCATGACAGTGTTGAGCCTGTCATTGAAAACATTAAAAAGAGATATTTTATTTCTGATTTGTGTGCCAAAAAGCAATGTTCATTGGTGGACCAGCATCCTGTGCAGGTTACTACTGATTGCAAACATTTTACTTAATTCTCTCCCTTCTATTTTAAGGCAAGATGGGACTTTGTTGAAAGTTTCTAAGTAGGGAAAGCTCTGTCCTGTGTTTAGAGGAAGTATATGTTGAAGGTGTCAGAATTACAGCTGTATATATGCATGCTCACTCCATATTTTTCCAAGGATTGCATTTTGGAAGGCTTTGCAAGTTAAGTCTGCATCATGTGATTTTCCCAGCAAAACAGCTTATGAAATCCCTCAATGTCTCAAAAGAAGGAAAGAAAAGAAAAAACAAATTTAAAAATTCATATTTTTGCACATACTTTTTGGAGGCTGTGCAGATGTACCACTGTCATTTCTCAGCTGGGTGAGGCTGTATGAAGTTAACCATAGTAATAAGTCTGGAGGATGAATGGGAAAAGGTATAACCTCCAGTGGATATTAATGTAATATAGTATTTCTTTGGAAATGCACTCTAGATTCTGCTGTCACTGATAGAGTCTTATTTATATACTTCACAATATTTTCTTTTCTTTTAGAGTTGACCTTCATTTCTCTGGGTTGGTCACCATACATCAATGTTTCCCTTGGGAGATCTCACATTATTTCTAGCTGGGCTTCTCTCCCTTAGAATTATACCTCCCTGATAAGGCTCAAATTGCATAAATGGCATAGGAAGGGTTGCAAGAGCCCCAGTGTTGCAGTAAGACAGGCTGTGAGTTTCCATAGTTCTTTTGGAAACAAAGAACTTGTGGTTTTGACTTACCAAGAAGACATACTGATTCTGTCACCTTTGTCCAATCCATAAAATGCTGGACTGAGCAGCATTTGGGATTCTGTTACCAAATCTCCTACCATCTGCTGTGTCAGTATATAAGTTGTTTCAGTCTCATTTGCTTCATTTTTCCAGCAAAATGGGGAAGCAGCCACAGCTTTCCCTGGTACAGCTTTGAGATGCCCCTGAGGAAAAGCACTGCATCAATGTTGGTTGTGTATTGTCAAATGAAGTATCTGCCCTCCTTCTCAGGGGTGTTAAAATGTTTGTAACAGAGAGATCCTGAAGCAGAGCAAGAAGCTGTAGGGGTGTCAACACCTTCATCCCACTTGCCTGTGAAGGTGCACATATGAAGGTTCAACAGGATAGTGGTTGGATGTAGATGGGTGAAAATTCAAGATCTTACTCCACCAGGAACCGTTTGCTGTGTTTCAACATGAACAGTAAAGCGCAGCTGTCATAATTTCTATATGAGAAAAAAATGGAGTGAAGAGAAAGAGGCCCTGAGCAATTCTAGTTGTGACTGTTGTAGATTAAATTATTCCTTCTAGTGTATCAGTTGGACATAAAATAGCAGGTAAAAATTAATTAAATGGTTGGGATACATAATGTGCTAGTGATTTAAAAAATGATGGGGAGAGCGCCAGGCGGCAGGCAGAGGAGGAATAGCCCATGGCAAAAATTAAAGCATCGGAGTAGCTAAGGGTAACGTGGTTAGAGCTCCTGATGCATGTGCTGATACGTTCCATGTACTCCAGGAAAAAGTCTGCAGGCTAAAAAAAAAAAAGGAATTCTCCACAGTACTTTGGATATTTGGCTATGGTGATAGGAAAAAAAAGTGTTGTCCTGATTTTCTTGTTCTGGAAAGAAAGTGCATATGGTGAATACATCTAATAAAGGCTGTTCTGGCAGATGAGAACTGGAGGAGGAACAAAATCAGTGTCTCCCTGGCCAAGCTGCTGCTGCTACTTTTGGACTGCTTCATGGAAGACATGAATTTGATTCATTTCCAAAGACAGCTTGGAAACTCCAGGCAGCAGAGGAAGGGACTCCCCCTTGACTTCGCTGTTTTTCTCTGAACGCATTGCACTCTGTGAAATGCTGTCAGTGCCACCTCTCTGGTAATTTCTGAGGGAAGGTCAGTGTGTGGGGACTCTGAGTGATCAGGGAGCTTCAGTGGCTTGAAACACATTGAACTTCATGCTGGATTGGGGAACTTGCAGTGCCTGCTGCGGGCACCCCAGTTAAAAAAGAAAACGTTAAATTTCCAGCCGGAGTAGATGCAAACTGTACATTGGAGAAGTCCCTGTCTTTCTACTCATCCTCTCCACGGTTGCCTTGGGCACTAAGGTGGGTAATTAGGATCCTATTAGTCCCTCCAGGCTTTCCAGCCTCCCCTCAAGACTGAATGGAGAGGGTTGCTGACTCTGTGCTGATCATTTTTTCAAAAAAGCCGAACAGTTTAGTCCATTTTTAATTGGAAGCACATATATTAGGGTGATTAGAAGCTAATAGATTATTCACCTAGCTGAAAATAACTGGTGTGGGGACCAGGCCATGGAAATAGCAGAGGTAAGAGTAGGGAGAGCATGGTTTGGTGAGTGCTCTGAGAGTGATTTGCCAGCTCTGATGGGAAACAATAAAGGGGAGGAAGAGACAGTAATCGGTGAATCAATCCGCACAGCTCATTTAAAAATACCTCCTTTTTTGTGGCTTTGGTTACAAGAATGCTTTGTGGGCTGTAGAAGAAAGGCATTAGTAGCTGTTTTAAACCAGCCACATTCTAATTTAATATTTCATGGAGTACTGTGAACCTGTGAGCAAGAGAATTTCCACCTGGGTGCTTGTTGGGGGAGAGGGAGGGCGGATGGGCAGTGGATATTTTAAACAAGAGGCTACAATTAAAGCAAGAAGGAGCCTTCTGTAAGTAGAGCTAGGCTGCAGCTGGGTACTTCTTTTGAGAAGGGGTGGAGTGACACACTAGAAACCCTGTTTCAATAGAAGATCCCAAGAGGATGCCTGAAGGAAATACTCGACAGTGGAGTTGTGTGCAATGGCTGCATTCTCCTGGGAGGTGGTAATTAACAGGGTTGCATCTCCATCACCTAGATGAAACCTGCACGGTGAGGAGAGTTGCCAGCTGTGCATCCCAGCTGGTTCCATGCTTGGACATGGCATGTCCTGGCTTCCCAGGGGGCTGATGAGCCAGGACAGGCCCAGGCCGTGGCTTACTGGTGAACAGCTCGAGCCGTACCCCAGGGAGCTGGGAGCTGATTGTACACGGGTGATGCTGAGCTGGTTCAGTTTGGGAGAGGATTAGCCTGACCACCTGCAGGGGAAGCTTTAAACATTTGACTGCAACCCTAAGATAAGCCTTTAATGCACGTTTTCAGAAGTCAACGATGCTTTTGGCAGTTTTGCTTTTTGGCTGTCCTTCAAAGGAGGATGGTCAATATTCATAGTCTGTCACATGTTGTTGCAGCTTAATGGAACAGCAGCTTCACATTTCAGGGATGACTTTAGCCAGGCCCTGCAGGTACACGGTCATTCCTGGAGCAGAGTCATAGCAGTCACAAAAAGGAAGACCTCTGCTATGATACATCTTTCCTTCCACCTGTCATTAATAACTAGATATGGGAAGAGATTATGACGATCTCCTCTAGAGAGACATAATTTATTTACTTAGACAAGACTACTGATGGAGTATAGCCCAAAGGTAAGATTTCAAAAGATCTTCCAGCAAGATGGTGTATCCTGACATCTGATAGCAGGAACAATGAACAGGAGAGTAGTTTGAGTTATGCAGGTATCTGCTGCAATTATCTTTAAACATAACACAGAACTCTTAGTAGAAGAGAAAAGCTCGTAGTCATTGTAGGACTTTGGGTTGTCATCAGATTTCTGTTTTTCCTATAGTCTTCTAGAGCTTTGCATCAGTGACTCTCGGTTTCTGTCACTGTTGGTGTGTTGGGCAGCCATGGTGCACATTTGTTAAGCCCCTGGAGGTAACAAAGATCTGTTACAGTCGTAAAAGAGAAGCTGATCTTAAGGGGGTTTGTAGTGCTCCAGTTTAGTGAAGGTAAAGAGAAAAGCATAATGACATTTTTAGAGGAAAGCCAAGTCAGGCTTTGATTTTGGTCTGTTGGTTTCCTGCTTCTTAATCACAAGGGAAAAGCTCTACAAGCAAATAGTGGCACTTGTGGGAGCTGGAAGGAAAAATTGGAGGACTTTCAGGTACTGTATAACTTTCCTGAGAAAGACACAGTGAAGTACAGTAAAGGTTTTGTTCTGGAATTACTTGGAGGGCAGAAAAAATGGCTAATATTATATGTAATCAGGAAGGTGAAAGGAAAAAGACACTTCCATGGAGAATTGCACTGACCATTGTATCTCAGTGCAACCCAACAAAAGCCCCCCAGAACCCAGTAATGAAAACACGACCAAACTGGTGGTTCTAGTCCAGAGTGAATAAACAAACTGGCTGCCTGTAAGCTGCACTTGACAGGCCAATGGTTAGAGCACCATTCCAACACTGTGGAGCAGGAGTATCAGGAAGGAGCATGAACACATCGGTAAAGAAATTGGGCCCAATGCTGTTCAATATCCTCATAAATGATCTGAATGATGAGATCAAGGATACCCTGATAAAATTTGGTAATGATACCAAACTGAGATGGGAAGGGGGCACTTTGGATAGATTGAAAGAACACGTGAACAAGAACCTTATGAAGAACGAGTGTAATATCTTTGTACCTTGGAAACCAGAATCCAGGACTTTATCACAGATCAGGATCTACCCAGACCTGGGGTTGATCCTGATGGACAAAAAGCTTGAGAAAAGAAGGCTCAGAGAGGACTTTATCACCATGTCCCAGTATTTACAGGGTGGCTACAAAGAAGATGGTGACTCCCTGTTAAGAGGAGTCATGTGGAAAAGATGAGGGGTAACAGGTATAGGTTACTCTTGGTCACAAGAGGGAAATGCTTCACAATGAGAAGAATCAAGCATTGGAATAATTTCCCCAGGCAAGTGGTGGATTCTCCAGGTGCTTTCAAGAATCAGCTGGACAGGGTACTGGGCCGTATTGTCTAGACCATGCTTTTGCCAAGGAAGGTTGGACCAGATGAGACTCAAGGTCCCTTCCAAACTGGTACTCTGTGATTCTATAGTAAGATTTAGGATGTGCAGACTTAGGCTACATGAGCCCATGCTAACTTCTGATGTTCTCCCGAGCAGGTCCACTTGGTACTGATATATTTTAAATTCCTGCCCATGAAGAGAGGTGAAAAGAGCCAACAACCTCTTCTCCCTTAAGCTCTGAGGAGCTTCATGAAAGTGCACCAAGCTGAACAGTTTTTCTCAGTTCTGCTGGTAAAATATCAGATCCTTTGCTTGTGCTCTTTAGTGGCACCAAAAACTACCCTCACCCCAAGGCACTTGAGGCATCTGTGCCCTTCTTTGAATGACCTCTGTGCTCTGGAAATGTGAGCTAATATTTTGAAGTGTAGATTTATAGACTGAGAGTTGCTAAAAGGATCCTATTTGATCTCTGGCGAGTGTCAAAATTATGAGAACTTGATTCAAGGGAACCTTTGATGGAAGAGGAAAGAATTGGTCCCAAGCAGAGCCCTTTTAATATGGTTTTCCAAATGAGCCTTAGGCAGCAATAATGATGTTCTTGAGCTCCCTGTCAGACTCTTTTTTTTCCTAATGAAGACAGCCTGTCCTGCTACTTCTCCAACACTACGTTCCTCATTTGCCTTATGAAAAATTAACACCAATCTTGGCGTTTCCCAGAATCTAGATGACAGCACTTGGTATCTGACTGCCTGATGTGGAAGCACAAGCCTATCCCAGACATGGGATGACTGGACTACCTAGGAACTGGTCTCTGTCATACATTACAATTAAACCGATATTGGTCTAGGCTGGAGTTTAGATGGATTGGGAAAAAGATCACTGAAGCTGTGTCCTGGAACTGCTGTAAGTCATATGGTGCTGTCAGTGCTGTGGTGACTTGGAAGTAGGTGTGGCAGTGAAGTCCTTGCCCCAGAGATGCCTCAGAAACCAAATACATCTGCCATTTTATGTGGAGCATTTACTGTTACTCAAGAAGCTTTACTGTGTCAGCAGGGAATTTTGTTTGCATCCCCTTAAATGCTGCTGTCTGTCCTTTTAAAAAAGTCTTTTAAAAAGTCATTGCCTTGCAGCTGTGGAGGGAAACCTCATAATTCACAGCTGCTGGGGCAGTGTAGCAGCAGGCAGCCCCTTCCATTGGCAGGACTGGGACTTTGTGTCCCTGTGCAACAGGCAGTTCCTGGCCTGGGCACTTTGTCCCAGTGAACAAAGAGGGGGAACTCCTCCCCAGTTCACTGACAGCTAGATCTGACTTTTGGTGCTTTGACTAGCAGTTTAAGGTCACCAAATGGTCATTTTTTCTTTTTTAATTTTTTTTCCCCTTTCTCAAGGCAGCCAGCTGCAGCACTAGTGTGGGGGAAAGGCTCATGTAGCAATAGAGAGATGTAACAGGATTTTGCCTTACATAGAGATGCAATGGGATTTCATCTCACTTCTCATATCACCAATAAATTCTCCCATCTGCAAGGACTAAATGAAAGAAAAGGGTTAGGAAAACTTTGAAACAATGTAGCACGTTTGACAGTATGCTTCTTCCAGCAACCGGTGGCAGTGACTTGTGTCCTTCTGGACAGCAAGATCTGAGGAGCACTGCAAGAGGATTTTGAAGACCTTTGTAAGACTGGTAGGTCTGAATATCCAGAGGTGACCTGTCCCATGATGGGCCTGAAATGCTGCAATAAAACCAGTGGCAAGGTATTCATACCATTGCTGGGACCAGTAGCCCATGGTGCCTTCCCACTCAGTCACAGCCAAAATTGCATTTGCTATAAACAAACACAGCACACAGCTGGGTTTTTAATGGCCAGTGTGTTTATTGACCCAATCCACAGCAAAAGGAAAAAAAAAATAATTATGCAACAAAATGAGTAATGCTGAGTGGGTGAGGGAATTTCTTGGTGTTTTCTAGCATGCAGCTACCTTCAGCAGAAGTGTGTGTGGCTAAGCTTTCATCACTGACAATGTGAAAAAAATTATTTTGCTTCAAAAGAGAAGCACTGCCCCATGCTAGTAAGTCACCCTTCAGAGCATCCTTCCTGTTCATGCTAACCATGAGTAGCCATGCATGCAAAGATCTCTTCTTTTTTCACCACTAAGAAAGAGCAGCCTGGTTCTGAAGTCAATAAAAGAGGCCGTCCAGGCAGCATCATCTGTCAACAGTCACTGCAGCTGTTCAATCCTCAGAAGGTGTCATGGGCCTGCATCAACTGCCAGGCAAAATTAAGAGAATATTCAGAATTTTCCTGAGATAGAGAGAAATAAAGCAATGTATCAAATAAGGGGAGTGTTTCCCATGTCACTGGAAGGAAAGCAACAGTTCACTGCCATTGAGAACTTCCTCTTCTACCTTTGCAAATCTGCCCTTGGTGGTCTCAGATGCTGTTCCCCTGGTGAGATAGTGGTGGATACAGCGCTACACAAATATACATGGCCATTCCTTTTGCAATGATACAAAAAGCTGCTGTGATCTGGGGTGGAGAAAGGTGGGAGGAGATGTAATAGTGTATCATTACTGTAATTTCACATATTCATTGTTCCGGGAGACACTTCCAAAAGCAGCCAAGTCTCGTTCTCTGAAGTGGCCACAACATCACAATGCTGTGAAGTTTCCTCCTGTCTTCTGACAGCATTCCGGCTCTTGTGAGTGTCCCCTCACATTCAGTGGGTTTATCCTCCACCACCCAGGATGAAAAACATGCCAAAGCTGCTTTAGACTGAAAGATGCTGACATCCCAGGAGAGAGGGGTTACTTTAAGCTTGTCAAGCACTCTCCATGCTCTCATTCCTTCTCATTTATAAAGGTACCTGACAAGGAGGACTGGAACACAAATGTCCCAGTTGTCTCAGGACTGCAGAAGGATGAATTTCCCCCTGCAGGATCTTGCACTAATGACCCTGCCCAGGACAGCTGGCCAGTGGAGTTCATTTTGGGGCCTGCAGATCCAGGGGCTCGAGCTGAAACCACTGAGTATCCAGTGGTTCATCGGGTGCTGAGCTATAAAGTAATTTTTGGTTGGATTTGCTGTTACATGTTGTTGAAAACTTTTAGAAAGCCTTCACCAGTTTGTGTATGTGCTAGACTGATCATTGATAGCAGGAGAAATTCTGACTTGCTATCCCCCATTCTTGCCCTCCACCGAAATCCTTGTTTACAAAGACTTGTTTCCTTTTAAATCATCCTCCTGCACATCTAGTAGGGCCAGCCTGCTTCTTTTCAAAGTGAAATACCATGGTACATTCATTTAGGGCTTGATTGCTCACTCCCTGTAGATCACAACCAAACTCACATTGTGCTCCTGTGAATAATGAGCCAGGTCTCTCCTCAACAGAAAAATGTAGGCATGTTATTTTTGTTGCTGTCTAAAGGAGAGCAGTAGATAAATGGGTTTTCCTTCTTCTTTAAATACTTTAGATTATAGCCCTCCTTGCTCACTAAATATTTTTCCTTTGGGGCTCTGGGTTCCTCTTTTTTCTATCAGAAAGAAGAATGTAACAAACTGCTAGACCATCACCACCTCCTTCTCACAACGACCTGCATGTCATCACCATCTGTTCAGTAAATCTGGGCTGGGGATTTACCCCTTGCTAATGAAGACAGGATGAAACTGAACTATGCTTGAAATTGTGAAGCTCCATCCACAGCATTGTATGTGCCCCAAGTGTGCCCCTGGCATCACTCCCGGTTTCTTTAAAGCAGGGAAATCCTAGTGACCCCCACATCTATGACTCTTGTGGAACTTCCCAAAGCTCCCTTCCACCCGAGTTCCTTTCTCTAGCATTTAAATTCCTGCTTTGCACTGCTTTTCAGAAAGATGCTCCAGTTCAAAAGGACAGAAACCCCGGATAGTTTTAAATTTAATGGACAATTGTAGTAGGTAGCAGGAGAAGAATGGATGATAAATATGCAGTATATATGTTGTGGGATTTTTTAATATTCAGTGCTGAGTTTTTGGTGAGTTTTCTAGTTGTGCCACCCTGATCCCTTCCCTCTCCAAGTCATTTTCTTTTTTGACAGGGCTCCTTGCAGCTCACTTCCTTGGAAGTGGAACCTCAACCCCAAAATATACAAAACCAAGCTGATCTTTTGAACTCAGGAAATTATGTGGGTTTGAAGCTAACTTCAAAAAGGAACCCAAGCACATTGCTTAAATTTGATGGTATGAAAGCTGGCAACAATTGGTTAAAGTGAAAAGTATTTAAAATAGTCATGTATGCAGCCTCCCTTCCCTTGGGCATGGGGCTCTCACAGCATCCCAGGGTGTCCAGCACTTGGAGTGTCATCCAGCCACAGACTCTTGACAAACTCAGAATGTGCCATGAATCAAACAATGTGTCAGCCACACAGTACTCAGTGCTCCCCAATTCCTCCTGGCTGGAGGAAGGGACTTAAGCCAGTGGTCCCAGGGGCGTCCCAAGCAAGGCACACAGGTGACAGCACCCCTGTCACCAGTTCTGTTCTTGTCCCACAACAGTCAGCCTGGCCCTCTCCTTGTGTATCCCACAGTTTGGAAACAGACTCAAAACATGGAATGTTTCCAAGGTGGGAATTCAGTCTACCTTGTTCTTTGCTGTAATAAATCATGTTTGGATCAGGTGCCACCTCTGGAGCAGTCCCGTTTCTCCACTATGGTGAGAGTCCATCCCTAGCTTGGCCCAACTTCTGTGATCGAATTGCAGTAAGTGTTTTTTTGTCAGTGCTCATCATATTTGGGATGTCTTTGAGTGCAGTCTGTAAATTGCCTTTATGGGAAATACTCTGAGGACTTAACATCGTTGAAGGAATTTGGTCAGGTGGGCTGATGGTCTGAAGTTCCTTCCTGTGACTCCATCTTTTTACTGCAAATAAAGGAGGTTGGTTATGAAAAAAGAGAAATCCTATAATTTGGATTTGCCTCTTCTACCAGTTGAAGGGAAACATAGATTCCCAGGTGACAGTGAGCTGGACCTGTTATTCCAGGGAATAGGGGACACATGGCTATGCCATGCCTCACATCACTGGCAGAGGACCATGATTCCCTTGCCTCCACACCAGCAATCCCTGGAAGTCCTTCATAGCTGTCCTGCAGAGATGGAAGTCTCAGATTATCTACATTAAGGGAGAGGTTGCTCTCAACAGCTCCTGAGTTACATCAGGTGCTTTCCTTATTTTTTTTATTTGAAAACTACCTAAATTTTTTTCTTTTCCTGTAGTTTTTTTTTTTTTCTTTAGACTCATGACTGCTGCTTGCTGATGAAGGCACCTGGAGTTGCCACAGGTTGAAATGCTTTGGAGAGATGGGTAGGCTGTTCAATCAGGAGGCAAGGAGCCTCCTTCCTTGAGGAGCAGGAATTCCATGAGAATTTTGCTGTTGGTTTTCAGAGATGAAAAAGTCAACCCAGGGTTTCCAAGCTCTTGGCCTGAAGTCTGGGCACTGGAGAAGGGCACCATGCTGCTTGTGTGCCACATTGGTTGGATGTGCTTGCCAACCTTTTCTCTCCAAAGGAAAGCCACAGAATAGCATTTTTATGTGATGTAAATTTGCAGATTTTCCTAAAAAAATAGATTTTGCAGTTAATGTATTGTCTTATCTTGCAGAGGACTTGGATGTGCTAGGTTAACAGTTATCGATGTCATTTGTCAAGGGCTTCAGCACGAGGTTTGCTGGGCTCCTGAAGAGCCCTGGTCAGTGTCTTCACTTGGGAGGAGGGCTGGGCAAGGAGCTCGCTTGCTGCCACGCTCCTGCTCACTGGTGGGTGCGCTCTGGGCTGCAGCCAGAGTGCAGAGGGACAGATCTTTACTGAGCGCCGGGATCTATTCCCAGCAGAGCCCCGCGCAGATGGAATGCCAGGGCAGCCTGGGCAGCCCTCCCACCCCAGGGCGGAGCAGCGTCAGCGAGTGGGCGCCCCTCGCTCCCCTCCGCAGTTCCTCTTCTGCACCGTGGAACTCCCCCCGTGCTGATGCCAGAGGGGATTTCATGGGCTCTGGCGCAGAGAGAGCCCCTGAACAAGCCACATTCCTCTAAAGGTCTCTGCTGCCAGACTTATTGTCCCCAGCATACCTCTAACAGGTCCCCCTGATTTCGGGACTGAGTTCACCCAGTGGTATTTTAGGGAGACAGGAGAGCCTCTGTACTCAGAGAGGAAGGGAAACCTTCCTGAAGGAAAGGAGGAGTAAACTCCTGAGTGCAAGAGCATTTAAAATGCGTGCCCTATGGCTCAGCACTGCCCCTTCCTGTAGGGACCCACTTCAGAGAGCCCCTGGCAGCTGCTTTGAGACGACGTCTGTCTCTCTTTGCTTTTGTACCTTGCGAGCAATTCCCAGGTGAGTCAGCTGGGACTTCAGAGGGGCTTGGTGAAAGCAGAAGCCATCTCTCTGTGCACTGAGGGCTTGTGAGCGACTGTTGAGAAGAAACAGTCACTTTTCCTGGCATGCCTTTAGTCAGTGTGACCTTAAGAGTGTGAAAAACAGGGGCCCCGGCGGTGACTGCCGTGGTTAAACAGCAGCAAGAGCGTTTTCACAAGAGGACTTCAGTCATTAACTCAGAAAACTTCCATGAAGGCAGCAGGGCTTTTGGGTAAGGTTTGAAGAGTCAGGCACTTGCAAAGGTGTGGAAAACACCAGAAATAGAAGAATAGGCTGTGAGGTGCTTGAGCATTCCTGTCACTAGCAAGGCTGGTTAGGGAGGAATTGTCTCAGGATATGCAAAAAGCACCCAGTGATGTAGAATTTACTGGGGACAGTTTTGTTATCGATCAGAAGTTTCTACTTAGCCAACCAAAATGGTGGTCCTACATATTTTTGCCATCTAAAATAGAAATGGGTGATGTCCAGAAACACTGAGTAACGAAGTCAGCAAAGCTAATGAGATTAGAATGTCTTAGTCATGAGAAGACTGATTTGCAAAGGCCGAGTGTGCATGTAGGGGTCTGGCTTTAATCATCTCCTCTAACATTTAGGCAACTGGTGATAGTTCTGTAATAGAATCCTTGCTGCACAAAACAACCAACCACCCAGCCAGGTAATTTCCTACATATGTACTCTCTGGGATTTTATGACTGACTTTATCTTCTCTTAACATGTAACTTACCTACCTCTCCATCTATATGTGGATTTCTTTGGACAAGAGTAACTATTTTTTTAAAATCTTCTCCAGCATTTGAGAAAGAAGGATTTTATTTTTCTCCTCAAGGGTTTAACCTGGTGGAGATCCAATGTACATGTTTCATCCTGGTCCTGAATTTGCTGGTTTAAAAACCACAAAAGAGAAGACATGAGCAGTGTTCCTTTTACAGTGATATAGCTCGAGATGGTTTCATACTTAGTGAAATTACAGCTGGCGCCCTGAGTACCACACAGTCTTAACCCTACAAATTGAAATTGGATTTTTAGAAAGTCTTTAAGATGCCTTTTGGTAAAGCTGTGTTTACTTGTCTTGATTTATGGTAGCAGTCACCCCCAATCTCAAACATGTATTCCAATGTTCCAAAGGTGCCTTGGCTCATGCCTGAAAGGATTTCGTACTGGCCCTGTCAATGCTTTTCAAGAGGAAGGATGGTGTGTTAAAAACCCAATACCGAAAAATACTTGCACTTCTCACTTCTCCCTCCAAACGTGGTGATAATTACATTTAAATTTCAGAAGATGGCGTTGAAGATTTGCAATTAATATCCTAAACCTCAGGCGCAGCGCGGTGACAGATTCTGTGACCTGAGACGTTGCAGCAGAGAGGATGTGGATGAATGTGCGCTGGGGACGTTAGAACAACACCAGAGTGTCGTGGCACGAAACACGTGCTTGAAACACGAAAGGCGGCAAGAGAGACTTTCATGCAAGCTTGGAGCTCGCTCCTTCATCCACCAGCTCCCACCACGTTAGGGAAGGAGGCTCCGAAGGCAGGCGAGCGAGTGGGTTCCAGCCCTGGTGCTCAAGATGAGCTTTGCGGAGGCAGCATCCCCAGGGCTCAGCGGGGCGGGAGCCGCTCCCGGCGAGAGCTGGCAGCTGTCCTTGCTCCCGCTGCTGCCGCCCCGTCGGGGTTCGCAGCCCCCAGGACCGGCACTGCTGCTGCCCCCCTACCTTGCCCCCATTTTACACCTTTCGGGCTTCAAAACACGGTGTAGACTGGACGGGGAGAGCCCGAGCCCTGGGGGCAAAGGAGGCGGGTGTGTGTCTCATTCCACTCTGCGATCCGGGCTCCGTGGCCCGAGCGAAGAGGGGTTGGGTCGCAGAGGGTGCCGGCAGGGGGTACTGACCCCAGGCACGGCGGGGGAAGGTGGGCGGATGCCCCCGCGTCTCCCCGAGCATCCCGGGGGCCGGGCCGGCGCCGTCTAGGACGGTTCTGGTGGGTGTAGCGAGCTGGGTCTTTACAGTAAAAGCCGCCTGGCTCTCACTGGTAGGAGTTTCCCCAGGCTATTTATGTATGTGCGTCTGTCTGTACAGATTTAAAAAAACCCAACCAGCGGGGACGCGGAGGGCGCCGGGCTGTACGCCCTCCCTCCCTCAGGGTGTTTACCAGCAAGGGTTATGT
>VZTB01017331.1:98154-158235 GCA_013397245.1 Thryothorus ludovicianus
TCGCACGGACTCCTACGGGCTCCGCGCTGGGGAGCCGTGGTCCCGAGCTCGCCCCATCCCCCCAGACGCACCATGTGCACGGGAGATGCCGGGGGAGCGCGTTTGGTGTCCGGGGGATGCTGACCCTGCGGAGGGGTGTAAGGGATGCGGAGAGATGCTGCCCGTCGGCCCACAGTAGTGTGCGCCTGTCTGGCAAGGGGCTCGGGAAGGCTCCCCGTGGGTAGATGCACAGATTGCTGGGTGAGGAATCGCTTAATTTTGTTAGATGTACTGGGGGGGGGGGGGCGGGGGGCCGGGGGGNGGGGGGAGGTGTGTCGAGTGGCAACCCACCAAACTAGGATGTCGAGCATTCAAGCATTTTCCAGGTCGGTGAGACAAACCTGACGCCAGGTCCCCATCAGTGGCGCCTGGAGTTCGCACCTTTCCCGGCGGGTGCCCATCCCTGCGGAGCCGCGCCGCTCTCCGTGCGCGCCTGCGCCTCTGCGTGCAGCTATGGGGCTCCGTGTGGTGGGCTGCAAGCTCCCACGTCCCTGGGGACATCAGTGCCCTTATGCCGGGCTCTGTGGGTTGCTGTCTTTCCACTTTTAGGTATATGCAGCGTATAGATGTGAATGTTGCTATGTGTGCATGCTGGGAGCAGTTGGAGGGGTAGATATGTATAGGACATCATGTGCTCAAGTGCGTCTTGCTGAAGTGAGCTTGTGAAAGCTACTTCGGTGTTAGAGACAGATGCCACATAAACCGTGACTGCATGTGAAGCCCTCCGAATCGTGTGCGTGATATGTCTGATATCACATACGTGCACAATCATATGCAAGCATATTTTAATGCAAGTTTTTCCTCTTTTGATTGAAAAGTAAACCCCTGGTTGAACTCTCAGCAGGACAAGGGAGTTGTGCCTTTAGTCACTTAGAGTAAAAATTTCAACGACCGATGTCCGTTCATGCAAAACTGTATCGGGACAGGGGGAAGTCTGTCAAAGTCTGCAGCACAGGCAATGCCTGGGGAGGGCTGTGGGGGCCTGTGCCCAGTTTCCTGAGGCTCTGTACCGTGTTTCCCGGGGCCCCCAGGGCCCCGCTGCGTGCCGTGGCTGCTGTTTGGTGTAGTGTGTGTGGCACCAGGGGCTGGGCACTGCTGGTGCAGACTTAGCCCAGCGCTTGACCTGTGGGTTTGCCTCTCCCCACGTCCTGTCCATTTTCCCCATTTTCTCCTCCTCCCAGAGAGCTGGTGCTTGGACGTGTGTGGAGAGGCCAGCTTGGTGGGGCATCCCAAAACCCCCCTCCCAACCTCTGACACAAGTGGCATGAACTTGGAACCGGGCGAGTGCGGGATGAACTCAGTGAGCTGTGGCAACGGGAAACTCCGCCAGTGGCTGATCGACCAGATAGACAGCGGCAAGTACCCGGGGCTGGTGTGGGAGAACGACGAGAAGAGCATCTTCCGCATCCCCTGGAAGCACGCTGGCAAGCAGGACTACAACCGCGAGGAGGACGCCGCCCTCTTCAAGGTAAGGCTCAGCCTGGGCGTGGGATTGTGGGACACTGTCCGGGCAGGAGGAATGCCCCTCACCATCCCATCCTCGCCACCTGCCTCTGCTGGTTGGCTGCTGCTGAGCACTGCCTGGCTGGTGGCCCTGTGTTTGCCGGGCAGCCCACTCTTCCACAATTCTCTGCGTGGAGCTAAATGCTTCTGGGCTGCAGCACATCTGTTTCCACATTCATTCCACTTTCTTATGCCCGCTGAACTGTTTTTTTGTACCTTACTACCCTGCTTTTATTTAGTCTAAACCTGTAGGGAGTAAATTCATGAACAATTCTTGCACGTGTAAGGACATATACATATGCTGTTTCAAGCATTGTGCCTTGTACTTGATCCTTTTTTTCTTTTTTTTTCTTCCTTTTTTTTCTTTTTTTTTTTCATTTTCCTGCTCTTTTGATTATCTGAAATGTTTCCAGGCTTGGGCTCTTTTTAAAGGAAAGTTCAGAGAGGGCATTGATAAACCAGACCCCCCTACCTGGAAGACAAGATTAAGGTGTGCTTTGAACAAGAGCAATGACTTTGAAGAACTGGTGGAGAGAAGCCAGCTGGACATCTCAGATCCCTATAAAGTGTACAGAATAGTGCCAGAAGGAGCCAAAAAAGGTAAAGCATCTCAAATTCCCTCTGTAGCAGAATGTGACTATGTCTCATTGCAAGCATATGAGGACTGAAGTGTGCTTTTCTGGAACGGCCATGCAGCCTTTTAAAGTCTTTTAAGGGCCCAAAATGAGAGCTCAAGTGCAGCTTGTTCTGGTGACTTAAGAGGCTGCATCAGTGGGAGGACTGCTGGCATTTGAGTTGGAGCACTGAAAGGGAGCCCCTGCAGGAAGATGCAGACGGGCGCCTGCACATCACTGGAGGAATTGCTCTTTTAGCTGGAGCATCCCTGCCAGTTCTGTGTATCGAGAGCCAAGCAGGTGGCTCAAGGGACAGGAAAAAAAAAAATAAAAAATTCCATGCTGGATCTGGGTTCTGAGTACAGGGAAGAGCAATTTTGGGGCTGACAGTAGGTAACTGCCTCGGGGGGAAAGAGCTGGGAGTGAGGGATGCTCAGTCCGCAGCCTCCAGGGCAGGGCTCTCCAAGAAGGCCCTGGTGCCAGGCAGGGCCTGTGGGAGGCAAAGGCTGGGCATCATTGTGCACTAGGCTGGGATGCACTGTGCTGTGGGGCACTGCAGAACCCAGAGGAGCAGACTGCCTCCAGAGCTGGCTGCAACGGGGGCCAGGGAATCCAGTCCCAAGTGGGTGCTGGAAGGCATTTCAGTCCTCTCTCTGCTCAGTGGCAGGTTGTATGGATTTGTCTGGAATGTGCTGATTTCAGATTTCCTTAGGATGTAGTTGACATTATTTATTTTAATCCCTCTGGTGAACACAGGTGCAAAACAGATCAGCATGGAGGAACAGCCATTAATGATGAACCATCCCTTTCCAATAACATCTCCTTACACTGCACTACCATCCCAGGTAGGGCACTAGTTGAGTGTTTTTCTTGGTGCCTCTGCACTGAGCAGCACAATTTCTGTGCTCTGTGCTATGTCTGTCCTTGCTGGTGGGGCTCTCAGGTTCTCCCTGTGAAGAAACTTCTTTATGAAAACTGAGAAATTGAGAAGCAACTTTCCTAATGTCAGATGAGGCCACAGGGCAATTGATTTCCCTTGGTGTTGTTTATCCCGGAGTAATAGCTCTTTTCTGTTGGACGACAGTTCCTAGTGCACTGCCATTCTGCTGATGCCAGAATGCAAGCACCCAATGAAGCCTTGCTCTTTCAAGCAGACATTTACCAGCAGTGCTTTGACTGCCTTTTGTTATTCCACTCTGCTTATTATTTACACCAGTGGTGAGAAACCCATTTGAAAGCCTCATTGGTGGTGGTGGCGAAGTGCCATCCGCGTAGCCTGGGCACAGCTCAGACCTCCGTGGGCTTTGGCAGGGAAAACCAAGGAGCTGGGATGAGAAAGCTGATGCAGTGCATAGCTTCAGTTCTGACAGCTGCCTGCTAAAAGAATCCCTCGTTAAATTGAATAGGTACCGAACTACATGGTGCCCCACGAACGGAACTGGAGGGAGTTTGCCCCGGAGCAGCCGCATCCCGACATTCCCTACCAGTGCGCCAGCGTCCCCTTCGCCGCTCGCGGCCATCACTGGCAGGGGCCCGCCTGTGAAAATGGTAAGACACCCCTGTTTAGGGCTGCTTGCTGAGGCTGGCCACCTGGAGGAACCTCAGGCTCCAGGCTTATTCTCTGTGGCAACCGTTGGAATGAACAGATGCGGATGGAGAGGGGTGCTGGGTTCCCTTGAAAGGGAGCCACCTTTGTCCTGGCTCTTGTATTCACTGCCACTGCATGTGTAGTGTGTGGGCTGTGCTGTTTTCTGTATTGATAAGAATCAGCCCCCAAAAGTCCTCAGCTGTCTCAAAAGCCCTGAGCAATAAAGGAGGCAACCAACCCTCACAAAAACCCCAAATGGGAACATATGTTATTTAGCTTTTCTCTCCGATTTTGGACTTTTTGAGGCATACACCAGTGAGGTTTTCCCTCCAGCCTTGTGGGTTAGACTGGCATTATTCTCCCTAGAGGAAAGCTGGAATTACTACTTTATTTTAGTGCTGTGGCAGTGGGACAACTTGTCATGGATTGAGACTCTCTTGGGGCTGGTACAGCAGAAACAGAATAAAGGGATGTTTCCTTCCCCAGAGATCTCACAGTACCAGAGCCTAACACAATCATGGCTTTCCAAGCTCTGCATCTGTAGGGAAAGGCCCAAATTGTGAAAATTTGCAGTGCTAAAGCCTGCAGGGAATAAAACAAAAGAGAAAGGAGGACTATGTGCTGCAGACCCTTGCAGGATAACTCACCTGAGGATGCAAGCATTTGCTTTGTGAGGAGAAGCACCTGGTTCAGAAGGGCAGGAAAGGATGGGAAGCAAGAAAGGACCCTTGGAATAGGTGCTATATTTTCAGAGGACAGCTCTCTCCTGGTCTTGATGCAGAGAAATCTTTGGCTCTGCTAAAAAGTAGATACTCAGTGCACTGCAACTTTTGCTGGCAATATATTGGAATTATTAGGCAGAATGGTTTGCTTTTAGTTGAGTTATTTGCTAATAAAAAACATCAAGGTAGCAAGCAGAATGAGCTCTGCCCTGTAGTACATCCTCTGCAGCACTTAAACACATTTGGATACTTTGCTGAGTTTGTAGGCAGTTCTTAGTGGTTGATGTACTGTGTTTCTCACTGGGCTCTAAAATGCACCAAGGGACTGTGGGTGTTTTTTATCCCCATCTCTCCAGCTTCTGATTGTGGTGAGTTCTGCCTCTGGGAAAGGTAACTTGTCTGCAAGTCACCTGCCTCATCCTCCAAAGATTTTTATTGGCATTAAGAAACAGAGGAAAAACATCAATTGTCCATGGTATAGTTCACTTACTGAAAGGCATCTGTTGGAACAGTTTAATAGTAGTTCTGCTAATAAAACCCTAATAATCTCCTGTTGCACATTTTTCTTTACCTGCATTTAAAAGTGTTAATCTCAGCTTTACTGTTTTCCCCATCATTGATAAAGTTTTTCTGGAAATATGAATAGTTTTATGCAGGTGACTTTTAAGAGCTCTGTAGTCTAGTTAAAAATGTAAATTATTTCTGTAATGGAATAACATGTTAAGTAAGGAAAAGGACTAGGGGGAATATAGAAAGGCTAAGGGACTATTTCATGCAGACACAAATGAAAATACAGTCCAGGTAACATCTGGTAGAATTGACCTACCTGGAGGAATTGGGAAATAGAACCTTTTTGAGAAGAAGAGAAAAGAGAGAGAGAGTTCCTGTTGGGGCCCAGGAAAACTCACTTTTGCATTGCTGTCATCTCTGCCCTAGCTTTTCTTTTAGGACTGGGGCCACTGTCATTGACTTTTGTTTGTGAAAACAGGTTGTCAGGTGACAGGAACCTTCTATGCCTGTGCTCCTCCTGAGTCCCAGACTCCTGGCATCCCGATTGAGCCGAGCATAAGGTCTGGGGAAGCCCTCGCTCTGTCAGGTAAGGTCCGTAACCCCCCAGGCTTCCTGGGGAGCTTGACCAGAGACTCCCACTTCTGACTTGCCCGGGCAAGATGAAAGGAAAAAAGAAAGAAAAAAAAACCAAAGCAAAACAACAAAGAAACCTCTTTAATGAATGAATTTGGTGTATGGTTGTAAGTCTCTGTTTTCCAGGATACTTCCAGCTCCAAGGGATGGGGTTGGTTAAAACTAATGGAAGTGCTTCACTGACTTTTGGTATTAGTGCTGGGTTGCTTTGGTGGGACACCAAATTAGGCCTTCCCAGGGGAGTTTGGCAATTTAGGAGTGTCAGTGACTTAAGGCTCAGGTTTTCATTTGGGTGGAGCCCCCCCCTCCCCCAAATTTGTGTTACCTGGGTATGCTGTAGTGCTTCTGTTGGTGCCATCTGGCTTTGCTATGCTTTGTTATTCCTGGTGGGAAAAAAAAAAGACATTCAGTAAAGAAAAAGGAAGTTATTGCAGCCAGGTTTGCAGATGTCTGGATGCTGGGGAATTTCTAAGTAATTCTGGGAAAAGGTGTGGGAATGTAAAGTGATACTTGGTGGGTTTCTTAAGTGGGATTGTTCTCCTGCATCAGGGTAAATGTGTGTATGTGAACAGATATTGTACACACATGTATGTACTATATGTATACTTATTTTCAGCGCTGTGTGAATTTGTAGGAGTCAGCCAAGTGGACCAAATGACCATTTGAAAGCAAGGCAGGGGATTTTGGGTACAGCCCTGTTGGAGCTGGAGCCAGCAGTTGCTTCCCTTCAGGCAGCTGAGTGCAAGTTTGCAGGTCCCCTGTGCAGAAGCCTTTTCTATGCAAAGCCTGGGGGGAAATGCAGCTACTTCCTTGTTAAATCTGAGGAAGTGTACTGAGCCAGTGGGTTTAATAGTGACATGAACTTGGAAAAAGTGACCAACATCAACTTTTTCTGTGCAGATTTTTCCTTTTAAATGCAAATGTGAAGTTTGTGAGATTTTAGTTCCTACCAAATTCCCACGCATCTGTAGTCCTTTTAATAAGATGAGAGAGCATTGATGCTACTGTGCCCAAAAAGTTTTAGTATTTATATTTGTTTTATTTTTTTGTAGTAATATGAGCTTTTGGGTGGTGCTGAGCACTGGACTCAGAAATCTTATGCAAACTTGTCTCTTGGCCTTAGCACAGATCTGAAACATAAAACATCCATACTGGTGTATCACAGTGATTGTTTTTTGTTTGTCTGTTTGTTTCTCCTTGTAGACTGCCGGCTGCACATCTGCTTATATTACCGTGAAATCCTGGTGAAGGAGGTGACAACTTCCAGTCCTGAAGGCTGCAGGATATCCCATGGCCAAAGCTACGAGGTCAGCAGCCTGGACCAAGTTATCTTCCCTTACCCAGAGGATAATGGCCAGAGGAAGAACATAGAAAAACTACTGAGCCACCTGGAGCGAGGAGTAATTCTGTGGATGGCACCTGACGGCCTCTACGCTAAGAGACTTTGCCAAAGCAGGATCTACTGGGATGGGCCTCTGGCACTCTGCAGTGACCGACCCAACAAGCTGGAGCGGGACCAAACATGCAAGCTCTTTGATACCCAGCAGTTTTTAGCAGGTAATTCCCACTATGGCTTTGATACCCTTTTGGAAATGTCACCTGGTCACTGTCTGCACCAGCTTTGTGGGAGCGCTCTTTTCGTTAAAGTGAGAATTGCCCCTTGATACTTCTAGGAAAATGCAGCCAAGGGGCACTTGAATCCCCAGTAATCCTATAAATTCCTGTGCTCTCTGCACATTCAATGCCCCTGCACAGACCAGCAGGAGCCAGCTGAGGCTCAGCTGGTGACACCTAGTCTCTCACATTTCTATAGGAAGCATAAGGTGGAACCTAGCAAAATAGTTTTTCCATAAATTGACATAGAAAACTGGATCCTCATCTTGGATTTGCTAGTCTAAGTTGTGGATAGGTCTGTGGTCTGTTCCTGCACTCCTCTCAACTTGACCCAGAGCAAGCCTGAGGTCTTGTCCAGAGTATACAAATTTCAGTAGCAAGCCTTCTCTTCTGCCTGTGCCAATGTCTAAAATGTCCAGGAATTCAAAAGGATTTCACAAACTCTGGAATTTCAGGATTGCCTTATGTTCTGAGCAAGGAGGTGCATACCTCACCAGAGCCCTCTGGAAAGGTCTCATTTTGCACAAGGCAGTGCAGAGGGAGCAGGGGAGTGCTTTAGGACAGTGCCCTCTCCTTCCAGCCCATGAACAGAAGGGGCAAAGCTTCAACCCCACTTCCCAGCACACCTGAACAGTTAGAGAGAGGAGAGCTGTGCACCCAGAGGAACTGGTCTGAGGTGGTCATTGTCCCAGAGGACAACTTGGGCAGCAGGAATACACATTGGCTCTTTCTGGATATTTCTGGCATTGCTTAGAGGTGAACTGAGTGCCTATGATCTGGTGTGTTTTCGAGCTAGAACAGGGCATCAGCACTGGCATGACACTCTCAGGGGAATAATGCCTTGCAAAATTAAAAAAAAACCAACAAACTAAATCCAAATCATCAGCTTTAGCATATTTTATATTCCAAGGCTGACACGCTCTCCTAGAGAAACAGCCAAGAAAAAAATGTATTTAAAGAGAGAAATCTTATATAGATATGAGAATTGACAGTTAGAAAGGGGAATTTGAGGTCAGGTATTGGGTTGGGCTTCAATCACATGCTAATTTAAAGATGTATAATTCTGCGCCTGGTGATGGTTTTGGAAATCCCTTTCCCTTTTCTCAGGTGGTTTTTTAGATGTGCTCTGGGTTCTTCCAAATAGTTGACAGGACATCTCTTTTTAGATACCTAACCCCAAAGACAAGCTCAAGAAATAGTTATTTTTCACCCCTCCTAAATTACTTATGCGCCAGTGCCTGTGCAAACCCAAAAGTGTGGTTGCAGTCACAGTCTGTGGCGTGTGCAAAGTGAGTTTTTGCATGTGATGATGCTCAGTGAAGTTTGCAAGTGACTTGCCTTGGGGCTGTCCCATCTGCATGTTAATTGAATGTGCTGAGGTCCCAGCCTGCAAGCAAGCCCAGGGATTCCCCTACACTGGGAAACTGGGACTCCCCTGGGAAGAGAGGCAGGAGATCTCTGCCAGGAGAGGGAATCATGAACAGCACAGAAAGGGACAGATGCAGAACTGCTATGAACCAACCAGAGCTCTTGGGAAACCACTGGGGAGCTGAACCCTAGAATGCAAACTGCACTGGGGCATTGGGCCTGTGCTGAGAAGCCTCTGCTGCTGAGAAAACTAAAATGGGGTTCCCATAAATCAGGAACCAGGGGAATGGTCTCTGTGGAGACAGATAAATACACTGTAATTGTTGTAAATTGGACTGGGTGCAGAGTGGAAGAGCAGAGGAAGAGAGCTTGGAGTGTGGAGGGTGGCAGCCAGAGAATGGTTGGTGGGACAGAAGGAGTGACAGCTGGAGCCAGAGTATCAGGAGGTGGGAAAGGTTTGGGGAGGCACATGGGGAGCCCCTTGGTGTTGGATGATGCACTTGGGCCTGGAAAGGAAGATGGAGCAAGTGGAAGGTTTTGGAAAAGCTCAGGGCTGACCTCAAACCATGATTATCCTGGTGGTGGGAAAAAAAGGGCTTTCTTCTCCAGGTCTGTACTATGGACACTCCCACAGGTATTCAGCATTTGGAGAATTGCTGAGGCCAAGCAAAACAAGAGAAAGAGGAAGTTGAAAGAAGCTGCACATTAGAAACGTGGCTGGATTTGCCTTGGGTGGATCATACTTCTCTGTCGTGTAGCACACAGAGGGAGGCAGAGTCCCATGGAAAATATCTCTTCTGTCTTGCCTTATCCCCAGAGAGCTCATGGAACTCTTCAGGGGTTTTTTTGGGAGACTTTGGGGAAAACTACACTTTACTCCATGTTTTAAGTGAGCTGCCCATTGTTGTACTTGTTTTACTGGCCCTCTCAGTAAGAGTGGTAGTCCAAGCCAGGTTTGGGATGCTGTTGTGGTAGCCACTGAATCCACACCTTGCTCTGAAAAGCTTGCAGTTGCAGTAGGAATGGCAGGGGTGATTTTGGGAAAAGATGCATTTGTCATGTCAAGTTCAAAGGCTCTCCTTCCTCTCTCTAGCAAGGAGGGTGCTTCATTATAATACATTGTCTTACATATTAATTGCAGCTTTTTTCAGAAAGCGTGAACAGGGTTTTAAATTAAAATTGAATATTTTCTTATCAGCTGTGTAGAAATACAGCACTTAACACACACTTTAGCAAGGATATTATGTTAGATGGAATTTTCTCTTTTCTGGATGGAAATGCAGTGTCACAACCACAACATTTGGTGCACAGCACTGGAGATTTTAGTCTGAGTGGAAGTACCTTATAATGGCACCCCCTGCTACTTTTCATAGGGAAGACTGACTATTAGAATGATAATATAATTTGATCATTTCACTTTGTTCAAGGTTATGGGTTAGTGAAGAGAGTGCAGGGGCACAGAGGACACAAAAAGCTCTTTTGCTGACCCAGTACATGGCTGAAGTAGAGCCCTTCCCCTTTCCTTACCTCAGTGTCCTGCACTGGGCACAGGGATGTCAGTGGCTCTGTGACAGCCTGGCTGTGGCTAGATCTTGTGCCTGGCAGTATTTTGTGTCTCTGGCACAAGCAAGCCATTGGTTTCAGTGCTACTCTTGTGTGTCTGCTTGAATGGCTCCCAGCTACCAGTAGTGTCTCCTCCAGGAGTTCTGCTGTCTGGGTCCCATAGAAGTACTAATTGGAAGATATCTTGGTTTGTGCTTATGAAATTAATTGTGAGACAAAGCAAACAGAAAAGTTTCAGTGTTGAAATTACCTCCCCCTGATCTGAGGGAAAGTCTCCAAACTCAGTGTCTTGTGCTTACCTTTTGTCTTTTTGCTGACCTCTCTCATCATCCCCTGGAGTTACTTTATCTTCACTGTGCTCCAGGGTCATCCACAAAGTCTGTTTTACTGGCCTGTACTGGTTTTGACTGGAGCAGGGTTAATTTTCTTCATAGTGGTGCATGTGGTGGCATGGTTTGGATTTGTGACCTAAACAGTGCTGATAACACAGGGATAATTTGGCTGGTGTTGAACAGTGCAAACACAATGTCAAGGCTTTCTCTGTGTCTCACTCTGCCCTCACAGAAGTCTGGGGTGGATGGGAGTCTGGGAAGGGGCACAGCCAGGGCAGCCAACCCCAGCTGAGGGATGTTCCATTTCCCTGTGACCTCATTCTGCACTAAAACAGGGCATGGGGGAATTTGCCAGAGGTTGCTTTTACTTGGGCTCTGGCTGTGTGTAGGTCAGCCAGTCACGAGTGATGGCTTTTCCCATCACTTGTTTTTCTTTGTTTTGACTTTGTTTGTTTCTTTTTACCCATTAAATTGTCTTTATCTCAGCCCGCAATTTTTTTTCCTTTTGCTGTTCTGTTTTTCTCTGCCATGCTAGTGGTGGGAGTGAGTAGCTGTGTGATACTTGCCTGTCTCCCATGATTATTCCACAGCATGGTACTTTCTCTCTTCCCAGAGCTGCAAGCCTTTGCTCACCATGGACGTCCACTGCCGAGATACCAGGTTGCTCTGTGCTTTGGGGAGGAATTTCCAGATCCACAGAGGCAGAGGAAGCTAATTACAGCCCATGTAAGTAGGATTTCTGCCTTACCTAAAACAAGCACACTCCTTGGAGGATATGAATCTGCCAGTCAGGCTTTTATGCCTCATGTAGATTGTGAGGGAGGTACTAAAACTGGTGAAAATGCAGTGCTTTCCAGAACAGGGTTTAGTCCCTAGATCTGCCAAGGACTGATTGGTAGCCCTCAGTAGGGCAGACCAGCTAATATTCCCTCTCTGTAGAGCATGTAATTTGTGATCTGTTGCAAATCCCACCAAACCCTAAAGCTGAAATGTACCTGGAACTGCTGGGCTGTGTTATTATCACTACTGGCCCAGCTGTGCAGCTCCTTGGGCTGCCTGGCCGGTGCAGGATGTGGTGCTTTTACAGCCACTGCACCTGAAGATGCTCCAGAATCCCAGCCTGCATCTCAAGGACCTCAGCCCTTAATGGGATGCAGGGGCTGCCTGTGCAGCCTCAGTGTGCAGACTCATGGGCTGACTCACCTCAGTTCACACACACTCAAAGCTGCTGTTTCGGGATGCTCTCTGGGAGAGGGTGGTGGCAGAGACTGAGACCAGGCACTTTCTGAATTGGCTGTATTGGCCCATAAAACCACAGAGAGGTGGTAATGCTCACATTAGTGGCAGGGCTCAGCTCAGTGCATCCTTGAGGAGGAAACTGGTGTCTCTTGTAAATTTTTCGAAAGCCCCTTCAGTAGCAGGACGAGTTCCAAGTCAGACTTCTGCCATAAGCTGTGGCCTCTGCTTAGCTGTGTAGCCTTCGTGCTGCCACACTGCTGCCTAGCTGGTCTCTGGGGTGGAAATTGAGAAGCTCACAAATCCATTCTGAGCTGTGCAGTGACTAGTTAGAGATAGCTGCCCATCCCTGCCTGTCCTTCAACTCTTTTCCATTCTTATTTTGGCTTTCTAGCTTTTCATCCCTGCTTCCTAGCATCCTCTCTCCAGCCCCCTTAGCCGTCTCCTGTCCTGATATCTTCTCTGTGAGCCTGTGCCTCCTGCTCTTTCTAGAGCTTTGTTTCCCCTTTACCAATTGCTCAATTTGTTCATCCTCTTGATCTGTCCTGACTCGTGGACTGGTGGGGCTCTACCATCCCACCAAACAATTATGTACTGGAAGCTGTCTGGGACACCTTTCCCACTGCCTTCCCATCTCCACCATGGCATTTGTTTCCTCCAAAACAATTACTGTCTTTTAATATGGAGGGATATGACCAGCAGGAGAGGGTTGTAGAGAAAAGTCAGCCAGTCCTCCCCTGAGAGTAAGGAGAGCTTCAGGTGTTTGTTCTCAGTGTACAGCTCAAATATTTACAGAGCCCAAAGCTCTGAGAGGCAGTGGTGGTTTCTGAAGCGACAGAAGTGAAGGCGGTGTCAACTCATTCAAATCCCACTTGGTGGTTGAACAAATTCCTCATCAGAGCTTGAATGAACAGAAACAAGAGTAACCTTGATGTTAGGTTGAAATCTAACTTCAGACACAGTCATTTGGTGACATCCCTCAGCCTACCTGAGGGCTCCAACATTTCAAGTTAAGTCCTCAAAGTACTTTGCAGTGCAGACAAGTCTTTTAGTGTGTTCAACATGTATTTAAACACCTCGAGGGACTGTGGGCATGTGTGTCCTGGGGTCATTGCTCACATTCTGGGACTGACTGAAGGACTGCAATTTTTGATACATCATTTTTGTCACTTCTACAGTCCCTTCTAATGAAGGTGGTTAAGGTAAGGAGTGTGTGCGGGTAGAGGTGCTCTTGGCAGCAGGGCTAGGCTAGGCTAGGCATGACCTAGCTTAAAACAGAGATCAGTGAAACCATTGAAATTGTATTCCCATTCTGGTAAGCAGAACTGTTCTGTCTCATCTTGTTTTTAACTTAAAACCACCCTGAATAACTAAGATGAGGAGCAAGAAGTTTTGTCACATTAACATGGTCTGATTAACATTTTGTCTGTTCTTAAGGTTGAACCAATGTTTGCCAGGCAGCTGTATTACTTTGCTCAACAAAACAGTGGACATCTGCTGAGAGGCTATGATTTACCAGAACTTGTGACTAGTCCAGAGGATTATCACAGATCTATCCGCCATTCCTCTATTCAAGAGTAAGAACCTCAGAAAGAGTGGTTTTAAAGGCACTGTAAAGACTGTGCAGAGTGAAGAGCAGATCTGGGTCACGATTTGGAGATTCAAAATCCCAGCTGGATGTGTTCAGGGGTTCAATGATAGGAAAGTGAGCAACTAGGACAACTGTATTGTACAATAAAAATGATGGGTCTTCAACATTCGGATGGTACATCTCACATAGGGTTCCACTGTCGCTGAGATTAACTCAAAACTGACAAAATGATTGCTGTGTTTACGTTTGCTTAATGTTCTCCTTGGCTTCTGAGGACTGATCCTTGCCGAAGACTTAAATCCAGAGTTTACACTGTTACATTTGCAGGGCTATTTATTTTGGATTACTGATCTCAGGGAAAGTACATAAATTTGAGGCGTTCCCAATTTGAAACTCTAGCTACTGTAGGTGGGTAGCAAACGTAGACGGTTTATTGAGAATAGCTAATGCCTGTAAGTGGTTATAAATTTAGATTCATAAGTGTGATGCCTATATTCTTGTATTGAATATTTCAGTGTATTTTTTGAAAACAATGCAATTCTTCAGAGACATATTTTTTTAATGCCTGACTGACGCTTGTCCTGACAATGAATTTTGTCGGTGCCATTGTTGTTATTTGATTAGTCTCCATGATAGTAGTTTCTAAAGTGATACATTTATGGTACTGTGTTAAGAGAAGTGACCATTCAACTCATATTACCTGTGAATTTAGTGGATTAACCACTAAAATTCTAGAGTCCCAAAGAGCAGGTTTATAAATAAATTGCATTTTTCTTAAAATTGTAAGCTACAATGGATGCATTATGCATATATATATGTATATGTGCACATATGTATGCATTAGAATGAAGTCGTCAGACCTTGCAAATAGCACAGAAATGGTCCAGCACCCCCTTTTTGATGTCACATGCATAAGCCAGGTTAAAATAACCACCACCTCTGACTTACACAGAGCCAACTCTACTGTTTGTGGTGCACTTGCAGCCTTCTTCCAATGGTACTGAAATGAATGTGAAGGGGCAGCTCAAGGAGTGCAGCATTTGGCCTCCAGTGCTAAGACATTCGAGGAAATACTTTTTGGAATGTTTGCAGAATTTGATGCAGTTTGCAGCTTTCAGTGGTAGGGTGCCCTTAGAAAGACAAAGAGAAGAGGTCTGGCAGGTGTGTGTGTGTCAATGAAGTTTCTTTGCTGGCAGGCAGACCATGTGATCTTTGCAGCTTTCACTCCAGAACATGATCCCTCCCCCTGAGCTTAGCAGACACACTTCACTTGACTTCCTAAACGAGGAAGAAAAAACGGTACTTGGTCTGGCAGCAGACTTGTGTCTTAGGGACTTTGAATTTATACATCTTAAAGATGCATACTCTTTTGGGATATATTATCCCCTTCCTTCTCCACAGTGCCAAGAAGAATGAACAGATAATTTCTACCTTGTTACTTGAAGGGACATTTTTCCTTGTTAAAGATTTTTGTAGGGGTGGTGTGTCTCTTAGACATTAAAAGCAATGCTCTAGGTGACCAACTGAGCTTCGCATGTGCTTCTGTCCTGCGCATACATTTTACTGAAAAGGGTGTGTGTTCGAACTTAACTGGTACAATACAAATATTTGGTGTGTTTTTCACTTTTTTCTAGTGGTTTTTGCTTCATGTGCTCATTGCTTCAGCTCCCGTCTTGGAATAAAGTTCTATTTCCTACCAACCCGGTGCGTATGTGTTGTTTTCGGTAGTGGGACAAATCTAACGCGTGTGGTTCTGCTCTGTGAGCCTGGGCAGCGCTGCTGGCTGTCTATGGGGAACTCTGTTCTGAGCCAAAAGTGCAGAGAAAGGTCAAAAGGTAAGGATTTTTGTTTACAGAAATGTCTGCAATATTAGCCACAGGTAGCAGAAAAAGGGAAAATAGGGAGGTTCCCCTTTGGGTGTTGGTTTCCAGGTCCATGGACAGTGCAGCAGAGCCCTGCAGCTGGGGGTCTGGTGCTGCCATGCTCTGCCCCTGCTCCTCCAGGGCTTTTGGGGCTGGAGACCAGGCTGATACTCTCCTGCCTAGCCCAGCATGTGGGGAATGTCTGACTACCACTTAGTTCCTGGTTGTTATAGTTTCCAGTGCACTTTAAAGTGAGTAAAGCTAGGAAAGAGTGAAAAGGAGGATGGAAAAGTGAACTGAAGTAGTGAAGTTGCAAATCAGAGGGAATTTCCAGGTAGCCTCTCTTTATTGGAAATCAGGGTCCTGAGAGGTGTTTTTGGGGGCAAGAGCTTACAGAACAGGCAAGGTGTGAAATACAGTTATGAGATCTGTGAAGTGTCTTAAGATGGGGGGGGAGAGTATTTTCTCTTTTTTTGCTGACTCCTATTGACTACCGAGGTGCATTATGATTTTTGGCTCTGGAATAAGCTTTTCATTATTTTCCTTGAAGTATTATAATGTAAAACCAGCAGCTGTGAAGAGGGGGGGAGAGAGAAGAGCACCATCTAATTTCTTGCCAAACAACTTGCTTGGAGGAATGGTGCAGGGGGGTGAGTGGAAGGAAAATCAAGCTGTTTTTTGTACCACAAATTGTTTTGCATATGAGGACTTAAAGCTGCATTTACTTTTGTGACCATTTCGTACTGTTCAAAATAACTGTGAATACCTAAAGTGGGGAAGAAACAAAAAAGCAAGCAAGAAAAAAAAACCTGGAAACATTTTCTCCTTTTAGTATCTTTTTTACAGTCACTACGTGAAGGCATTTGAGGTACTTCCTACCTCTGTTAAGCTCAGTTTATAGTTTCTGAGGTCTGCTTCCTTCCTGTTATGTTTTCGGTGGTGTTGTAAATGACATGTTTTACTCCTGTTAACACGGGAAGCATAGCTGTTTGGGTTTTTTTTCTAAAGCTTTTTTTGTGTCAGTATTGGTTTTTCTGATTTTAATACAACCACAGTTGCGAATGTTTCTTGTGTAGCAGAGAAGCACCTATATTCCAAATTTGGTTCTGCTGAGTAGTTTTGCCTGATGCTGTAAAATCTATTAGCCTTAGAGGGGTTGTAGGTTAACCAGAAACAAGGAGGTATATTTTAAGCCGAAGTACAGTGCGACGGGGTTTGTGGAAAAAACACAGGATTCACGTGAAAACCCCTGTGGCCTTTTAGATGGGCATATGCATGGTGTTTACATCAGCATTTGTCAGCAGCGTGGAGGTGGGGAAACACCACCCTCAGCACAGGGCTTTCAGGGAAAAGTAAAGCATTTTCTCTTGCACGCTCTCAGATCACTGTCTGTGTATACTTTATAGAGAGGTGGGGGGAGGAAGGGGGAGGGAAGAGAGAAAGAGAAAGAGCACTCATCAAAAAAAGGCCAAGCAGATTGAAACAATCGTATCTCCATTCCCAGGCAGAACTGTGTGTCAAATTTAGATGAACTTGGATGGAAAGGTATTAAAGATTGCCAGGGTGGTTTTTATCTGGACTCTGATCTGGCTGGTAGTAGGCTAAGAGTTACTGATTTTTGATTTAATGCTTGTGAATTTGGTTGGCTCTGAAGAGATGTCAACAGGTCCCTGTGACTCAGAATCGTCCCTGGTGTGCAGCCAGTCAAGCACTTAAATTTCAAGAGTGTAGTCGGGTACGCACATCCTTGTTGCATCCCAGAGGAGTGGTCACATCCACTGTGACCCACGACCAGCTCCACTGCTGGGCTTCAGGAGCCAGCTGGCCCAATGCCTGCAGAATGCTCCAGGCCCTGGCTGTGCTGGAATGACAGCGGAGGGGGAGCTAACTTTGGTGTCCCAGAACAAGACTCGTGGAACGATAGACATTCAGTAACGTATGAACACACCGATTGGATGGGTTGTCACTGTCCTTTTGTCCTCCTTGCAACTGGCAAGAGGAAAAGGCAATCACCTGTGCCCAAGTAGAAACTGAAAAACAGGCTAGATGCCTTGGTTCTGGGTTTGGACTTGTTTTCCTGCTTGGCCCTAGCAGAGGCTGAGGTCTGAGTGGTTCTGCACAGGGTGATGTTCCACAGAAAGACAATTATCAAGAGTGTGAAGAGCCCAGTCCAGGTTTTCATCCCTTAGATAGGAATAGCGTCATGCCCTGGTAAACAACAGCAATGAAACACAGGACTTCGTTTTGCAAATGTATTTTTATTGTTTCTGCACAGCATGGCTGCCTCGCATGTCTCTGCAGGCAGCTGGCAGCCTCCTGCCACTCCAGCTTACAGTGCTGCCAGCTGAGACCAGACCTGGTGTGCTGGGCACTTCTCTCAGATCACTCTTCCAGGCTTCAGCTATCATTTCCTGCTCCCTACAAAAGACAGGTCATGAATTATGCAAAAAATTCCGTCTTTCAGTTTAGGAGAAAAGACAGATCCAGGGGACTTTTCACAAACCACAGCTAATGTATGCCCTCCATATTTCTTGGAAGTGTTTTCATCTTTGATCCTTGGGCTTTCTCTGTTTTGATTTTGAGACCTGTTCTGAATTCTAGCCTTAGGAACATCTGAAATCCAAAAACCTATGAACTCTGATTGTCCTGTTGCTTACCCCAGCTTTTAATCCACTTCCTAGCCAGACAGAAATGATGTCTGTGTAGTATCTATGAAATTACCTCCCACAGGAAGTTCTGGGAATGTCCACGTGAACCTGGTGAGGTTGAGGCCTGTGAGAGGCTACCTAGAACAGAGACTAGACAGTGTTAAAGGAATAAAGTAGGTATTGATTAAAAAGGTCTTCAAAGGATACACCTTGGGCAGTACAAGAGCCCTGTTATGGCTCCACCCAAGAGGGACCCAAGATGGACTCTGAGTTGAGAGTTTTCACACTGTTTGAAGTTTTGATCCATTTGCATACTGAGGTTAATTGTCCAATTACAGCTCCAGGTTATGAAGTCCCATCTTCCCAGATTGCTCTCCTCAATTCGCTGTTGTTCATACATTTGGGCCCAAAGCTGCAACAGTGTCCTTGGTTCTGGGGTTGGAAAAGGATTGTTCTGTCTAACCACGCTGTGAAGAGAACTTGCTAACACTTTATATGAAGTTCAGAATTATATACTAATGCAGTACAGAATATGGAAAATATGAAAGCTAAAATGCATCAAGGTTAGAGCAGACACTTGCATCATACCTGAAATACGCTTTCCAAGCTCTCTATGTCAGTGCAAGTGCAGTGTGTTTATCACCATGAGCATGATGCACATTTCATCCCATCCTCACCATATTGTTCGTCTTGCCCCTTCTCACTTCATCCATGAAGAACAGATGTTTAAATCAGGCAGGTAGAGAGCCCTGATTTCCTCAGGTCTGCAAGATACAGATTCTCTCTCTGACCTGGGCCAGTGCAGCACAGGCAGTGGTCAGATGCTTTCAGGTTCAAGCACTTCTGCTGTTTGTCTCCAAAATGCATTAGCCTGTCGTTGTCCATGTGTAAGTCCTACTCATATATCATATATTTATTTCATACAGTCTTATGCCTCCTCTTCCTGGTCTAATATGCCTTGGCAACTGGTCATCAAGTAATTTCTTTTTTTTCCGGTGGTTGCAGACATCTAATAATGTGCATTGCTAGGTACATTTTTGTGGGTCTAGCTAACCTTTTTGACTGCCTCTTGGGTCCTCTATCAGTCTTTTGCTGCACTGGCAGCAAGATCTAAAGGCAGACAGTAATTAGTGTGTGCCTAGCAGGACGGGGCACAACCTTTGAAGGTTAGTCTCTAGACAGCACCACAATTCCTGTAATTGTGAGTAGGATGTTCTTGTGATTCCGACCCCCAAACCTATGAGCAGATCAGCAGAATCTAATCATGGCAATCATTTTTGCTAGGCTTTCCCAAAGGAAGCTGGTGTGCAGCTTCTCTCCACCCAGGGCACCACATTCAAATTGCAGTTTCTCAAGGTGATTGAATCAATGGTTTCTCACGCTCCCACAGAGCCATTCATAAGTGTCTCATGAAAGAAAAGGCTGAGCATTTCTAGTTTCTTGCACAGAGCACATAGCCCCCAATAAAATTGCTTTTAGAGCTACTTCTTCTTTAGATCCTACTTCTTTCCTTTAAAACTTCTGGATTTCACCATTTTATATTCTCAAATACCAAAGTTATGGGTCAGGCCTTGATACATCTCCAATAGCTCATTTTCATTTCCTTCTTTTCACACATGATCAAGAGGTTTAGCCCTCTTCATGACTGTCCCCTCCCACAGAAAAAAACCCATGCAAGGAGTAGTGAGAGAGAAAGACTTCAGAAACAGGCTGAGTGACCTCATCTATTGAGGAGACGTCAGTCTCCAAGAAATAGGAAAGGTCAGAGCTGTTTAAAGCAAAGGGGTTTTCACAACTCAGCTAAAAAATCCAGACTAGGTCTGAAGAGTTCTTGGTGTCCTCACCCTTTATCTCCTCTTTTCCCAAACTGGTTGGTAACCCTCTATCCAGAGAATTGGCTGCTCTCTGATTTTCAACATAGATTACCATCCTATTTTCCGTTGTTTAACATGGACTTTCCAAAGGAAAGTGGTAAAATAAATGGAAGATGTTTGCAGGAGAATATTGCAGATCTTTTTTGCCCTTTACAACCAAACACAGTTCTTTCTTCTAGAGCTTCTTCCACCCCCAATATAACTGAATCCTGGAAGTTTTAATTGCACCATCTTAAAAATGTTATTATTTGGACTAGTTTGCCGGGTTGGTTGCTGAGCTCCGTGCAGCTGTGAGCGTGGGACAGAGGCGGACGAGCCCTCTCGGCGGTGGTGGCAGGAAGCTGGAGGAGCTGGGAGCCCTCTGTCCCTGGTGCCACGGGCCAGGCAGGAGGTTTGCCTGGTGTCGCTGGGCGTGGATGCAGGTCACCCGTACCCTCAGACAGCGCCAGCCCGAAGGATGCCACCGAAGTCTCACTTTCCTTTAAAACCATCACGTTACAAATAAAATGGCTCACCTACGCTCTCCGCGCAGTTACAGGCACTGTTTAAATATAGCATCGATGCCTATCTGCAAATTACAAGGAAATGAATAGATCGGGGCGACATAAGCCGCAAGAAGGAAGCTCGGAGTCAGCCTGTAGCTGTGACGAGCTGCGTGCGCCGCGGGACCGAACCTGCGCCGAACCCGCGACACCGGCGACACTGGCGACACCTCCGCCGGACCGGCCCGCCCGAACCGGCTCCCGGCACGCACAGCCCGGGAGCAGCGGGCTGGGGCTGTGCCCTGGGGGCAGCAACTGCACCCCCACAAAAGGCAGAGGCACCCCGGGCACCCGGGGTCCCAGCCGCAGGGAGGGCACGGTGCGGTTTTCTGGAAATGAATGAGTTCATTTCTGGGAGGCGGTGGCGCGGGTGCTCCAGCACGCAGGCGAGCGCAGGGAGGATGAATGCAGGAAGTTGAAGCATGGCTTCAGTGCTGCTCACCGTCCTGCAGCCTGCTAGCTGCAGATATCTGGCAAAGTTATTCGGCCTGGCTTCAATTTTTAGTTGTGAATGTTGATTACTTTTTTTTTTGATTGCAAAATTTATATCGAAGGCAGAATCATTAAGTAAAACATGAAGGTATTGCACACAGAGTGTGTGTGTGTGTGTGTGTGTGTGTGCAGCTAGCAAGGCACCCTCACGCCTCTCCAATAATCTTTTACACAATTGGCAGGATTGACTCCCATATGAGGGAGGTGCTAATGACACCCTAACAATTTTGTGAAAATATTGGGCTGGGAAGAGAAAAAAAGATCAAGCAAAAATCAACATCTGTTGCAGGCTCTCGACACATATTAGGCACTTAATTTATCAGACTCCTCCCGGGTAGGAGTGTCCATTGATGTTTGTGCCTTATTGACCCCCAGGGACTGCACTGCAGGGCACGGCTGGCTAATTCTGCTGCTCCAGAACTCCAGCTTACCTGCAAGGTCTTGTGAAAAACAAAGCACATACCCCAAGGGACCAAGAAACCCATTTCTCCTCCTTTCACATGCCACGTGTTTCCAGGATGAAGGCTGTAGCTCTTGGCACCAGCAACCTTTTCTCCTTGTCACCAGCAACCTTTTCTCCTTGTCACCAGTTTTAGAGATAGGCTGACTGTGGGCAGGGAAAAGTGAATGCTCCTGTGCAGCCTCTTCTTCCAGCCCCTCTGGCACGCCCCTGTGGGTGGGATAGTACTCGAATTAGTCTAGCAGGATGCAAGGATTATCAGCCCTGCTCTAAACATTCCAGCCAAAACATGTCTTTCCCAGAAAAAACTGCATCTTTGGGGAGAGGAGGCAAAGGAGAGTGGCTGCAGGCATGAGCCCAGTGAATGCAGGGAGCAAAGTGAGGAGAAGGGCAGGGGTTGAGGACAGCACAGTTGAAGGTATAGCTGGGGTTCATTAGGGCCATTTAGTGCGTTCTGCCTTTCACAAGGGCCTGAAGTAGAGAAGTGGGTTTTAGCCAGGAGGAGAAGTCAGCTAGTTCTCAGAAAAAAGGGAGCATGTGAAGACATGGGGAACAGGAAAGGCATAAGAAATGTAAAAATAAAAATCAGTGCATAAAGACAGGCCTTCTCCTAGAAAAAAAAAAAAAAGAAAAAAGAAAAAGAAACATAAGAGACAAGCTAAATAGCTAAATTTGGCCGGGAAAAAAAGGCGGGCAAGCATGAGCTGCTTCTTGTGGCCACACAGGGTCAGTTATGTGCAGGGTGGGAGGAATGGGAGCTGTTATGAGGGCAGGTCTGGAAGAGCTCAGAGAGAGCTGAGAGAGGGATACCATAAAGGAGTGGGCAAGGAGCAAGCCTGGAGATCATCCTAGAGGAGAATGGAGGAGGGAAAAGGAGGTGAAAGGGGCTCCCAAGGGGCAGCGATGGGGCCTTGGCCTTGAGGGAAGGTGACAGTGGGGCTGCTGAGTATGGGTGTAAGTGGAGGGCATGGGGGAGTTTGAGGAATACAGAGTAGTGAGTTGTGGTTGGAATAGGGGAGGAAGCTTGAGGAAGAGCTTGGGGGGAGAAAAGGGGCAGAAGGCAACACAGCAAGAAGGATGCTGCAGCCACTGGTGCTCTGGCAAGCAGGAGGAAGGGAGGCCAGGAAAGAAGAAGAGGATGGATGTTGATGATGGTCAGAAGAAAGGATCTGGTTGTGTTTAGGGGAGTCAATGCTAGGTGTGTGGCTGGGTCCAGAGGAGCTGGAGGAAAAAGTTATTGGAAGGCCTTGCTGGGCCTTTCATCCACACTTGGAGAATGGAGTAAAAGTAGCTCATGAGCTGGGATAGAGTGAGCCAGAGTGAACCCAGTGCTACAGAGAGATAAAATCAGGAGACTCAGAGCTGTTGAGGAGGACCTGAAGGACCTTTGTGCAGAGGGACAAGGGGAGGCTGAAAAAGCAGCAAAGCCACAGCCAGTGATACAGCCAAGGTCACGGCAAGGCCAGGTGGGGAGACAAGAAGATGATGCTGAGGGAGAGACAAAGGAGGCCATAGAGAAGGAACTGAGAGACCAGAGATCAGATAAGGAGCAGAGCATAGCCTGAAGAACATTTTTAAGAGGAGTGAAAGTTAGCAAGTGGTCCTGATGTGGTGAAGCCTTAGTGAAAGTGGGATGCTGAATATTTCCTCAGTTCCTTAACAAAGTCATATGAAGCTTCCTTGGCTTCAGGTAAATATCTCCCCACAGATACTCACGTGCTCCTGCTTCTGCCCAGCCATCTCCAGCTCCATGTTTGGAAGCAGAAAGTGAAGAGTATTACTTTTGGACAGCAGTTCCTGTGCAGTCCACCAGGCAATCTCATCAAGACTGTCAAGGGTTTAATGGACCAAGAAGGTAGTGAACAGTTCAATTAACCATTGATTTTATTGCCAATGATGCAAAAGTACCAGATGCCACTGCTAGCCAACATTTCTTTTCAGGAAAGCCCAGCTTTGGACTGCCAGTGCCATGACCATGCTCCTAGCAAGAAGGTGCTGCTGTGACCTGCTCAGGTACAAAGAAGTGACATGTTCCCAGAATGCTTGGGGTTGCTCTGGATCACACCGTCCAGCAGAGGTGTCCTTCCCTTTCCATGACCACACAGCCAAGCCTTGCACATTGATTGTCTCCATCTCCCCCTCGAGCCCCTTGCAGTCCTTCTCTGGGCTGGGCTGGGGCAGCCACTGCTCCTCTCCCCCGTCCCATGGGTGGAGGGGAGAGGCTAAATGGACCAGGCAAAGGTCACCTACCTGCTACTTGAGAAGGATTCACGGGACAAGGTTTTCTGCCTGGAAAGAGGGAAAGTGAACCAGCCCCCAGAGTGTGAGGGAACACCTGGTGAGGTTTGCTAAGGGGCAGATAAAAGTCTGGGATAGGTCCAGAGTAAACCCATGATTAAAGGCTACCCAAAGCCATCCTTCCACACCTAAAATAGCCCTGTGCTTAATTGTGAGAAGTCATTTAGGTTTGCATTTAAATGCACTGGAAGCAGGTGTGTTTTAAGATAAGTACACAAAGCAAATGTGCTGTTTATCGCTCCTTATGCTGATGATTAAAACAAAGGTTTTCTTTTTTCTGCAAGCAATGTTGTGAACTGAGTGCAATCCTGTTAATGACAGCAGTAGCAACAACAGAATAAGTATTATTTTAGTGGAAACTGAGGTGTTGATGAAACACAATCTAAGAAGCTGGAACAGGAAACAGCTGGGGTAGAGGCTCAAAATCCTGGTTCCACTGACCTTGTGGGCTGAGATGTCACCCCTGAGAGAAAAATCTATGTTTTAAAAAACAGAGATGACTTCAGTTACTTGGGAGTGGGTCTGTGGTGTTACCTAACTGCTAAGGACATCCCATGAACCTCACAGCCCCCTGCCTGTGTTTTGATGGCCAATTTGGAACTGAAGCAACTGATGTGGTGGAAATAATTATCTCACCATCTGATTTAGTCACTCCAGCAAAGTGTTTGCAGAACTTAGTGCTTTGTATAGGATAACAAAAAAGCAATGGGCTGGCTAATTCAATTAAAAGCAAATAACTACAGTCTAGGCACTGACAGCATGTGGGAGGAAGTGGTGTTGTTTCCACTGTGACTGGCAGCGAGCGACTAGCGAAAACAAGGTGCTTTGAGGAAGGCTTGCGTGTTAATGGCATTTCCCTGTTCTGTTTGTCAAGCAAAGGTGGGAATATCGAGTCAGAATTTACTTGAATCGGTTCCTTTACAAGAATAGACAGGGGGCCTGCAGGGGAACGGTGCCAAGTGGCCACGGCGCACAGGCAGCCCTGAGCTCGCTGCAAAGTGCGAGGGGCAGGTACTCGAAGTCCCTGTGAGTGAAACAGAGCAAAGGACACCAGAGCCGTGCACAGGGCAGGTCAGAGATGGTGGTCTGGCTGCCGGGAGCGCTGAGCTGCTTTCGTTCTCTCTCTCTGTGGCAGCTGGGCTCCCACTGTCTGCTGTCAGCTGGGGGCTTGTACTCGGGAAAGGTCTGCCCGTGGCGTGGCTGATTCACTTCATACTTGCAGAAGTCACAGGCCCACGTTGTAGCCATGGGCTCAGCAGTCTGGCTGAGGTGTCAGATCAGAGTTTTTCCAGAAGTGAATCAGACTCTGCCTGATGGCTGTATCAGGCATGAAAACCCAAAAGTGTCTAATAGCATCTTCCTCTGTCTCTGCCTGTCTGTGTTCATCTTTCCATCACTAAAGATAAAAAGGCCGCCTGTACTGATTCTGGGTGCTCCATCCTACAGGACAGCCTAAAGGATGATAATTCCCTCCTAACCACCTCAGATAGTTTGCATGAGGAGAAAGTATTACTGTTATCAAAACTCACTTTAAAAGAAAATTGCCCATAAATAACTAATTCCAGCCTTTTGATGGTTTAATCTTTCAGTCAGTGTCTCGAGAGAGAGCCAGAACTGAGGTGCAGCACAGAGAGGAACAGTTTCTGGGCTCCCAGGCATCTGATGCCTCTCACACTGGAGAAGCAGGGATTCCTCTGCAGTGCTGTGCTCATACTCACAGCTCTTACTCTGATTTGTAATCTGCTAGCCCTGGCTGGTACCAAACTCCTCATACTAAGTCAGGCTCAGCCTTCTAATAGATTTTGTTTCTCCTCAAATGCATAACAGCAAAAATAAAATAAGTATGTATGTTCTCCCCCTGCCACACCAGCTAATATATTTTGTCAATGGAAACAGAGGGAGTATGCTCCAGACTTGGATCTGTCATTTCAAAGATGTACAGAACAGCATAAACCTGGAAAAGCTCAGGCTTGAGCTGGCATTACCTCTGGCCCATCCTGATGTTCCCATTCTCCCGGCTTTGATGAGTTTTTTGTCTGTGTCTCGTCTGGGTTCAAATCAGACCACAGCTCTCTGGCACAGTGTGTGGGCATTTCTCTGTCACTAGGCACGAGTGGTGGCTCCAGCTGGGAGCTCTGTGTGGTGCCACTCTACAAAGCCTGGGAGAAGGTGGTGGGGCGAAGGTTACAAATGCAGCCAAGAAGAGGCACGGCTGTAGCACATCTCACAACACACAGAGCACCAGCACACCCTTGCTGGCACCCCGTAGAGCACGACTGTCCTGGCCATGCTGGCTGCCTTGGAAGACAGAGCCTGCAAGTGTGTCCTGCAACATCCTCTACCACCAGCCACAAGGGCATGCCCAGGAAACAGTGAGAGGAGAGGCAGAGGGTCTACAGTGCAATCAGAGATGCCTTAATACCACTAAATGAGTGCCCAAATCTCTCCAGGGTATTAAAAGCCCTCACGACAGCATAACCCAGGTATGTGCCCAAAGCAAAGCTAACAAGAGCATGGCTGTGTGATGCACATGTCCACATGGCACAGCTCCAGCCATTCCAGGGCTTTGCAGCTCCCTGTTCTCAAACCATGTCCACAGCTGATGATATTGGATGTTTTGGCTGACTGAAATGGTTTTCATTTCCAGCTGCCCCTGAGAAGGGCAAATCCTTCTGCTCAGTAAATGGGGATTGCATGAGCTGGGCACTGCTGGGAGGACCAGGATGCTTCACCTGCATTTAAAAGCCTTATTACTGTTGGGAGCCTGACGACTTGACCACATTTACCAAAGGGTAGTTCCTTTTGTTCTGTGGTTGGCATCAGGAACAGCACACCAGTGATTTTTTTTATTTAAAGTTTTTTTTTCTCTTTACCCAGTTTGGATGGGGCTGCCTACTGCTCTTCCTTCCCCACTGCTAGTTTATTCTCACTTACTGCTTCTGCCACCCTGTCATTCAGATGCACTGGCTGAGGAGGGAGGCAAGATGACTAACTGGTGTTCACTTTTTTTTTGCAGCTACATTGTCGCTGCCTGTACTGGTTTGGCTTTCACAAAAAAACAAACTCCTTGGAGTCTGCATGGCCCTGCCCCCTGTTAGATCCCTCTCCAGCCCCATGGCATGTGGAAAGCCCTTGGCCTGGGTGATGGGAGAGTCTCTAGCCTCACACCTCACAGCTCTGCGGCACCTGGACAGTGCTCACAGCAGCAGCACCTCGGGAATTGAGCTGCATCGCAAGTGGAAGTGTTTGTGTTTTTTCCTTCTTGTTTGCTTTTTTTTCTTTCCCACTGCTGCCACAGGTCTGTCTGCTTTGCCTCTGCCTGTCAATAAGTTGGGGCTGTGGGACAATAAGAATGCTTTTTTGCAGAAGAAACAGGGAGTTCTGTGACATTTGGAATTTGGGCTTTTGTTTGTTGTCTAGTTTGGGGTTTTTTTTAATTCAGCAAGGGATGGGGGGGAAAGCAAGATTTCATCAAGATTTTTCTTGGGGAAAAATGTCTCCAAGAAACAATAAAAATGAAATGAAATGAAATAATATGAAATAATAAAATATAAAATATGAAAAATATAAAAAATGTAAAATGTAAAATGCAAAACATAAAAAATAAAATAAAATAAAATAAAATAAAATAAAATAAAATAAAATAAAATAAAATAAAATAAAATAAAATAAAATAAAATAAAATAAAATAAAATATCAAAGGGAAGCAATTCAAAAATACTGCACATCTGTAAGAAAGTTTGAAATCAGGAATGGGGGCCTGTCCCAGTCCAGTCTCCCCAGTCACCTGCCTGCTCTGGTGTTGACACCTGTGCCGTGCATGGGTGCAGGTGACTCAGCAGAGACCCTGGTATGCCCAGACATTGCTGTCCCTGGAGGCAGCAGCCAGGAATGAGCAAAAGAGGCTTGAACTCGGTGGAGAAGAGGCTCACTCTTAGGTAGGGGGGACACCTCTTCACCCCTGCCAAAGCCAGTGACTCCAAGGCTCAGCCCTCAGCCCACTGGGAGTACTCCTGGCTCTGCAGAGCTCTGCTCCGTGGGTGCTCAGAGCAAGCCCAGCAGAGGGGCTGCCTCCCCAGGAGCCAGGGTTGGTCCCGTGTGGTGCAGCTGGAGTGTAGTTTTGGTTGCTCGGGCAGGGCCTGGAGGGAAAGCTGTGCCTTGCAAGCCGGGGCCCCTCTGCTCAGGGCAGCTCAGGGGCTGTGTGTGCAGAGCTCAGCTGCTTCTGAAAACAAGAGACTTACTCAGAAGCACAACCGAGTGCTTGCCCTTACTCCAGCTCTTTTATATATAGACCCCATTTCTCCTGATTTTACTTCAGCAGTCGCTGTATGAATTGCAGCTCTGAAGTGTGGGAAGGGGGGTGCGGGGACAACTGAGTGCTGCTGGCCAAGCTGGAGCTGCTATTTTGGTCCTGGGTGTGGGGTTCCCTCTGCAAGGAGAGCAGACTTCATCCTCCAGATGGTTATTGAGGGGTTTGTGGGGCTTATGTCACCTTAAATGAAAGTGGAGGCTCTTCTTTTTCCCCAGGGATAGACCAAGAGCATTCTTATATTCTTATTAATATTATTATAAGTGTTTTCTTTCCCATTGCTGTTTTTCTGATTTCTTTCCTTCCCCCCCAACCCTCCAAATTTTTAAAGAAACACAGCCAAGCTGCAAAACTAAGAGGTTTGTTTCCCTGCAATGCAGGATGATGCAGAGCATGGATTATTCCTCCAGGCTTTTCCAGGGAGGTGTCCAGTGCCAGGAAGCATGTTAGCTCAAAACCTGTGCTCAGAGGGAAGGAAAGAGAGCAGTGGTGGTTTGACCTTGCCACCAGGAATGCTCGTGCTGGAGGCAGCAATCTCTCAGTTAGTCTGAAACTCAGAAGATCCCCAGATCCACCAACCAAATGTCTCAAGGAGCTGCAGCATTCCTGCTGCCCTTTTCCAGCACACACCGTGGTGATGTGAGTTGGTGCAGCTTTCACTTCAAGGATTCCCAGACCCATGGATCCAGGCCTCTGCTTATGACAGCAATTCAGAACACACATACATGGGGTGCCAGCTTCCTTCTCTCCTGGCATTTTTACAAAGCTGTGGTAACATAAACAGGGATTCATAACAGCTAGGAGAGGGCTCAGTGGAGCAGCCTGAAGTTATTTTCCTAGAAAAGATTCACAGAGATATGAGTCCTAGGCCCACATGATTATAAGCAGAGATAAGCAGAAATGTTTATCTCTTTTTGAATGCTGAGGCTACCCAACTTGGAGTTAGGGAATTCAAAAGCAAGGGACATCTTTCCATACTGGTCACTTTACAGAATCAACCTGATTTTCCTTTTTCCAGCAGTAACAGTGTAACTTCTGTAACATCCTATATGAAGTTTCCTACTTCAATTAATAGAAGCAGGGCACAATGAGCACACATGTGTATGCAGAAGACACAAACAAATCAGGTCATCTTCATGTTGGAGTCAAAATCAAAACAGACACCAAAAAACCCAAACCCAACAAAAAAACTCAAAAAACTCACAGGTTTGATTTCACCTTGTGTGAAGGTGAGCTTGAGACTATCAAACAAGAACTTTCAGGCATTTGGTTGCTCAATTTTTATTAATGCTGTCTTCTGCTTTACTGTCTAGACACCAAACCAAAATGAGGTTGGCAGCTGCAGTAGCTTCTAATAAGTGACATTTCTTGCCCTCACAAGTTTCCTGTCTAAGTCAATGGGGCAAATGGCAGAAGGAAATTACTGACTAGATCCCTCCCCTGCCACCTTTGAAAAAGTGATATGAGAGGGTTGATAAGAAAAATATTGTGGTTTTGATAGTTGAAAAAAATTAAAAACATGGACAGCATTTTTTGAATGCAGTCATATGGTTACAAGACCTGGAAATCACACCATGGACCCCTTTACAGTCTTAGGCATGAGACCTGTCCTTGCCCTGGGTACTCAGGGTTGCTGCAAGGAGCCTTTGGGGTGTCCAGCTCCAGGAAGGCTCCATAACTCTCCCTCAGGAGCTCATCTCAGATTTCACCCTTCCCCAGGTAGGGCTGTCCTAGCTGGCTGTGAAAGGAGCATTTGCAGGAGCTGATGCTGCTCCTGTTTGTCCTTGCTCACAGGCAGATGAGAAATGAAGGCTCAGGCACAGCTGCAGGCAGGGCTGGCAGAGGCTTTTCCAGCCCTGCATGGCAGCCAAGGTCTCAGCACAGTGTACAGAGATGTGGTGTTGGTGGGGAGCTTGTGGCATCAATTCACAACCTATCACTTGCCCAAGGACTCCGAGGTGCTGGCTGGACCGACGGTGGGATGGAGCCTAGTGGCTCAGGTGGGGGCAGGGAGAGGCAGGTGTCGGCCCAGGGCCTTGGAAGTTGCTTTTGACTGGACAGAGCGACCGCCAGTACCCACCAAAAGTAAAACCAACCAAGTCCAAGGCTCAGCAGCCTGTTTTTGTGAGAAATGGCCATTATCCTAATTAGGAAGGAAATGCCAGAATTCTGAATAAAGATTGGGGTTGACTGGAGTGATTATCCACCATGTCCTCCCAGGGCCAGGTACTTCTGTGGGTTCAAAAGGAGGCTAACAGGGTTGAAAAATAAAAGTATAGCACAGGTCTCTTTGGCAAGCTAGGGAAAAAGAGCAGAGAAAAGGGATGGTTTTGGCACAGGTCTCAGAATACAGAAAGGCCTCATGGTCCATGATTCAGAGGTTCTGGTCACCACTGTAGCGCTGTCTGAAGTGGTGGGTGTTCAGCTTGTCAGAAAGTCAGCCCTTTATTTACAAACCCACTCATCACTTACAAGCATGCTTATTTACAAAGCCTGTTGATAACACTACCTCGCCTTGAACTCTCGAAGGAAATCTCTTTAATCACAGAAGTCTTACATTGCTTCTTTGCTTTGGGTTGTTTTTTCTTTTATTCCTATTTTGCACTTCACTTACAGTATTATGCAGACAGAGGAGAATATTATGAAGGCCACCTGGGCGAGTTTAATCGTTGTCAGTGTTTGACTTGTCTGTGTGGTGTTTGTGTGCCTGGGTATGTGGTTCCCTTAGCTTAAGGAGACGGAAAGGGAAGGGACAGCAAATTTAAGCAACAAGCTGGGAGTCCATTTCATTGGATACTTTTTGGCTCTAGTGTGGTGCTACACCTCCTAGAGGTGGTCTGAATTGTCACCCTTATGGTTAGTCCTCACCCAGTATGTCCTGATATGCTCCAGGCACTTGCCCCTTCACTGCTTCCCTTTCTCATCACCACCATCTCTAGGGCACAACTTCTCCCTCCCTCTCTCATCCCTCATCCCACCCCAAGCCATGTCTGCCTTCCCCTCCACCCCCAGCTCCTGCCTTGCCCTCAGCAGCTCCGAAGCTCAGGCTGCTGCTGCCATGGTGGGACCTTTCTGCTGGGTGAGACCCCACCAAGACACTCCCTGGGGCTGCAACACCAAGTCCCATGCAGGGGGGCTCAGGTGCAGACCCCAAGGGGCTCAGGGGGAGCCCTGGGTGTGGAATAAAGCTAGGGAGGGTTTTTTTAGCTGTCCAGCTCTAGAGAGTGCTTGTGAGCAAGATGATTCACAGGTTTATAACTTGGCAAAATCTGGATGGAGGTTTTTTGCAGGCAAGCAGCACATTCTTGACACACAAGCCAAAGTCCTGCCACATTTCAAGTCCTATTTCCAAAGCCTGGGGACATGAGGAAAAGGTCACCAACTTTCTTGAAGCATGAAGTGAGGGAGAAAGAGTATATTTTCTTCCAGCTAAATCATCAGCAACTACTTAAAATTTCCAGGCAAAGAAAACAGACTGGGTCAGACTCCAATCTGGGATATTTAAACCCCAAATTACAAGCAACTGTAACTAAGAAGCAAGAGGTAACTGCTGCACTTTCTTGTGCCCCATTTTTACATTTTTCAAAAACTGAAAGTTGCTGTGCAGTGAATTTGCTATGGTTGAGAAGAAGCAGCACCTTGCTTTGCTTCTCCCCCCACCACCCATTTTTCTGAATGAAAGTGTTTTACAAATGAAAAATGAGGTTTCCTGAAATGAAGGGTTGCTTATTATTCTGAGGTGGTTTCCATGAAATGTATTTGTGAGCCTTGCATCTTTATCTCTGAACTTTCTGGGAGGTGACAAGGGACCATACTGTCCTGGTCAGCCTGGCCAGGCAGAGACCAGTGGGGCATTTCAGGAGGTTCTGGGCAGCCTCAGCAAAAGGCTTCTCACTCTCTTTGTGACAACCCCAGATTCAGAATCAAACCTCGCTTACCTCTGCTTCTCCTTAGGGCCTGTTGGACATCTGGGGAGGCAGAGGCTGCAAGAGGACTGTGTCCCTGTCACACCACAGGGCTATAATCCCAGCCAGTGCATCATCCCCATGACATCCTGGGGAAAGGCTTGCCTGCCTGGGCATCCTCACCCACCCCACTTGGACACCAAAGGGTTCTGGTTCCCCAGACTAGAGGGGAGCAAGGTGTCCTTGGACTGTTCACTGGGTATGACCTGCACTTGCCCTGAGGGCTGCTGGCTAGCTCACTCTTCCTTAGGCTTTCTGACTCATCTCCATCACTGGGTCTTCACTCTCTCACTTCAGTGAAGTCCCTTTATGTCCTAGCCTCTCTTTCCCCTACTACCCTAAAGTGCCACCAGGAAGGATGGGACATGGTAAGGAGTCCCATTCCCTGGAATGAGAGAACACAAGTGTCTGCAGAAGTGCAGCCTTACCTGCATGGCCCTCTGGGCAAGTGAGAGAGGGAGGAGACATTGGGCATGTGTTGGAGAGTGTGGGCCAAGGCCACTGTGTCTGTGCCTGGGAAGAGCTGGTACTCATGAGGGAAGGCTCCATATGGGAATGGTGTACACCTAGAGGTACACAGCAACATAATGAGCAGCAAAACTCTCCCTCCCAAGGAAAAAGCAATGCAACTGTGTGTGATAAACTGTTGCATGGGTTAGGATAACACTCTATATGGCACATGAGCACAGGAGCTAAAACTTGTAAAAAACCCCCAACCTTGCTCACTCTCTCTAACCTGTGGACTCACTTCCACAAAGCACTGCTGAGGCAAAAACTCCACAGAAAAATTAAAAGCCTGGTAAGTCAATCCCTTGCCCCTCATCTATTTGGCTGTTGGGAAGAGCAGAGCAGTGCAGCAGATGAAAAATCCTCTTGGTGCAATCTTGTGCAGGTGGTAAGAGTTGCAGAGATGCTGCAGTGGAATCTTCCACCAGCTATGCAGAAAGGGCGGACGATGTCCTGTGAAGATGGAGAGCTTACTCCTCACACTCAGGAAGGTGCTGTGCTTTTTAGAGCAGTCCTAGCTTCAGTTTTCATCCTGTGGTACAAACATAAAAGCAGAAGGATGTGTGTTTGTGTCTGTGAGCAGGGGTAGATCTGCTAATGAACAGGTCTGAGGAGACTGAACCTTTTCTCACCCCTAACTTGTGCTGGTGTTGCTCCCACCACACATCCTCTTCTTTCCCAGGGCCAAAATGGCACAATTTCAAATGTGATATAACAGAATGTGTAAAACAGATTCTGTTTGGTCAGAGAGAAAACTTTTGTTACATTGAAGTTAGGCTGAAATATTACACTGGTGAAAAGTGTAAATTTATTTTTTTAAAGAGAAAAGATTGCCACTGCAAAATTCCTCAGGTAATGCTCCCCTTCAATAAATCAAATATATAAAAAACTGCATTCCAATAAAAGACCAAGCAAAGCACATGAAACATAAACCCTGAAAGGACCAACCAGCCCCAAGACTGACAAAATGGCAATAACTGGGTTTTGTTGGAATATGAGGAACTGAGTAGATGTAAACCCAAACAAAATGCAGATATGGGAAGTGGGAAGAAAACACAAAAAACCCCTCAACAAGATGAGGAATAGAAGGAAATAAACACTTGGAGCATCATTCCAAAAAGCCCACACTTCGTGGTGTGAGTCACTTCAGATGATGCTTCACCAGCCCACTGTGTCTTTGTTCTCCTCCCTGCTCTCTGCAGCATGATAAAAGCACAGGAAGGACGTTTGATGGCAAATTGGCCATTGGCCACTTTCAAAGGAGAGTCATTTAGTGAGATTCACTCATATTTGTATAAGCTGAAACAAAAAATAAAATGAACACCATGGGTAAAGCAGCCAGGGAGATCTTGCAAACACATTTCATCATGGATCTGGCTGATGGGAAAAACACTCCATTAGAGAGAATGTGACACTATGAATACAGATAACACCTCCCAGCAAGCCTCAAACAACCTATTTCTAGGTGAGTGTTTACCACCATGTGGTCAGTCGTGGCTGACCATGTCATGTACAAGTCTGATTATTACTAGTGTATTAGTTTTATTTTTTTAAATATAGGTGTATATTGGGGAGAGGGGATGTGCATTTCACTTGTCCTTCATTTCTGTAGAACAATGGAGCTGTCAAGTTTAGACCAAAATCTGTGACCTGTTTTCCTAAAGTGGTCAACCTGATAAAAAGGCTCCCCAGAAAGGCAGAACCATTTTTATCAGTGAGTGTTTATCACTCACTATCATTGGTAAAAGCTAGCTAGTCAGATTGAAGGTCATAAGAAAGAGATTAAAGCCACAACATTTCTTCAGTTATTTGAGTGACACACTGCTCCCTGAAAGTCTTCAAAGCTTTTGAGGACAGAGCAGTTTTTCATTCATGAGAACTGAGTTGGTTTTACTGTTTGTTTGTTTGCTTGCTTTTTTTGGGGGCTTCTATTTTTTTCTTTCTTTTGTTTTCTGCTTTTAAACCTGGCTAACAGATAAAACCTGACACAATTTACCACAGGCAGGAAACACTGGAGGGTGCGGTCTTCTGGGTAGAGCAGAGGCCCAGGGCTTTGAGTATCTCACTTCTATCCTTGCCACTGGCACTGACTCACTGGCTGCTGGGGGAGAGCCACCTCCTGGCTCCACATCCCCTGGGGACATGGTGGCACCCCTGGTGGGACAGCTCTGCTATTAAGGACAGCCAGAGCCAGGCACACGATTTGGGGGCTGTCAAAGCCAATGGGTGGTGCCTGTTTGCTTTCACAATTTCTGCTGTTCATCCCTGCAAATTGCACTCAGACATCAAAGGTGTCAGAGAGCATCACAAGAAGCTACACTGGCTTTGCAAATTGAGTTCTCAGTATGTTCATAGATTGTGTGTGAGTGTGGCAGAGGAGTGAGAGCACTGCTGCCTTCACTGTAGCATCAAGCATGGCTTGTCACATACGAGCCACCCAGACATACCATGACTGCTCCAGGAGAACTTCAGGTTCATGTCTCTGCTCTTGCATCAATGCATGTGGGCACAGGGGAGGCATCAAGGCTGATCTCACATCAGGAGGGGAACCTTGGGCACTTTGTCCCACCTCAAGTGGGGCTGCCCTGGACCCATCCAGCTCCAGACCACACATTCTTTGTTCCTACCCTCTTCCCTGTGCCAGCCCTTGTGTTTGGCAATCATCTGCTTAGTGATCTGATGCAACAGATGATGAATTTGAGGCAAAGGTGGAGTGCTTGGCCAGGGTAGCAATGCAGCAGCCTCACACTCTTCAGAGCCATACGTTGAAATGGTATTTCCAGCTTTGCAATTCCTCTGTCCCACAGCAGAATTCACTCTGAATACCATAAAAAAAACCACAAGTGTGTCTCAAGAACACATAGGCTGCCTGAAAAGGCACCTATACAAGTTGTTAGAGAAATCAGAAGTTAATATTAAAACAGTCCTTAAGTTGCAACACTTCATTAGTCTTCAAAATGTTGCCTTCACCAGTCCTTAATTCTCACTTTAAGCAACAAAACACCACTTGGTTCCTTTTTTTCTGTTCAAGAAAATCTTGAATTCATGGACTCAGTCATAGAATGTTTAGGCTGCAAGAGACCTGAGGCCTCATCTAGTTCCAGGCCCCCTGCCATGGTCAGGGACAATTTTCACTAGACCAGGTTGGTCAAAGTGCCATTCAACCTGGCCTTGAACACTTCCAGGGATGGGGCATCCAAAATCTCCCTGAGCAACCTGTTCCAGTGTCTAACCACCCTCACAGTAAAGACTTTCTTCCTAATCTAAACCTCACTCATTTTTAAGTCATTCTCCCTTATTTTACCACTATACATCCTTGCAATATGTCCAGGTCTCATGCAGGCTTCCTTTAGGTACTGCAAGGTGCTAGATGGTGTCACCAGAGCCTTCTTTTCTCCAGGATGAGCAACCCCAACTGTCTGAGCCTGTCTTCATAGGATAGGTGCTTTCAGAGAGATGATCATGGATCATCTCTGGATTTGCTCTAACAGGTCCATGTCTTTCTCATGTTGAGGGCCCTAGAGCTGGATGCAGCGCTGTAGGTGGAGTCTCACCAGAGCAGAGCAGAGCAGAGCAGAGCAGAGCAGAGCAGAGCAGAGCAGAGCAGAGCAGAGCAGAGCAGAGGGGTAGAATCCACTCCCTCACCCTGCTGGCCATGCTGCTTTGGATGCAGCCCAGAACATAGCTGGCTTTCTGGGCTGGAGCTTCCTGACCACCAGTTCCTTCCTGCACAGCTTAAACCATGGGAATTGGGACTCCTTACCATAGTGTCAAAATCTGCTTGGGAAGTTGGGTGCAAAAAAATGGGATTGGTACTGAAAAAGTCGACATCCAAGTTCTAATTTGCTATAGGGTGGGTTCCCAGGTACATTCAGGAGGCTGGACTGAAATATGGATTAACATAACTCAGGTGGGACTGTGCAATGAGTACTCTGAGGAGCAGAAAACCACATAAACACAGAACGCATTGGCACTGGCACTCAGGGTCCCCAGAGAGTGGAGTTTATCAGGGTTTAGAGAGTTTCAACATTAACACATATGGGACCTTAAGAAAAATTGTGTATTTTGCCCATGAGCTAATCCTTGAACCACCGGGGTTTGTAAAGCTGTCACTGACCACATGAGCAAGAAATCAGTTTTCCTGTTTGACTCAACACTTCAATAATGACCTGAAAAGGCCACCCTGGGCAGTGCTGCAGCACAAGGATAAAACGTGCCTGTGAGAGATGTCTTCCTCAGAGGAGGTATCGGAACTAGTCCAGTCGTGCTGCTCATTTTAGAAATTTCAAAATGTAGAGTAGGTTTTTTCCTTGTGACATAGAAGATTTTGCTAGGTTTCATTCTTTTCAGTTTTGTAGCATTTTTAATTATTACAAAGAATCATCTCACCTTCTGCACCAAGATATCACATTCTCCTGCTCTCCAGCATGAGTAGGTGGAGATGTCTGAAGAGACAGTGACAGAGATTCCCTTTCCTGTGCAGGCTGTACCAAAGAGAGCTAGAACAGGTGTCTGCCAACAATTTTTACCCAAATGGTTGAGAGTTCTCTGGTTTCTCCTAACTTATTTTCCAAACCTACGTCTGCCTGTATTTCTGTCAGGTTCTAAAAATAAGTAGCACCATTAACATTTTGAATTTGAATTATCTGCTGAATATCTAAAAAGATAAGCTGGAACGGGAAGCCCCTCTGTGAGCAGAAGTACAATCTAGTTAAAATGAGTGAAATTTATCAGAAAAAATGAGTAATGAGCAGTGAGAAAAACTGTCTCATTTTGCTAATTTTACTTTATAAATTATCTGATTTGACATTCTGTGCTAAAAATCTGCTTATGAACCAAGAAAAGCAAGGCATGTGCTTCACTTGGTCAAAGCAGAATCTGCGGCCGCAAAAATGTTGTTGCATTAGTAATGAAGCAAGAAACCCTGTGCCATCAAAATGAAGACTCTCACGGTTGTTTCTAGATCATCGTGTGTTTAGAAATAACTGGGTACACTGGGCTTCATATTTGAGTCTATGCTGAGCTCCCTGGTTATCTGCAGTCACATCAGAACTGCAGTAATTTCACCACACAGGTGTCACCAAAGCACGGAAGCATGCAGCAAGGTTTCCTTTCCCCTACCTGCACCCCATTTCAGGAATAAAGGAAAAGATAATTCTTAATCCTTAACTTGTATTTAATGCATTTTTCATTTTATTTGTGCACTTTTGCCTGGGACCGGCAATGAACTTTTAATATTAAAAGATTTTTTCAGAAGAAAGAGGTGAAAGGCTGCCAGAATAGCCTATAAAACCAAGCATGTGTTAATAGCATCTGTTACAAATAAGGCTGGATTCCACTTTCCATTGTCTTACTCCTTTTTCCTCAAGATGTTTAAATTTTCCAATTCAAAAGGAATTTGGCTGATGATTTCCCTTACTTGGTCTTGAGCTCAAGGAGAGCTGCTTGCAGAAGAGTCATACAAAACCTACTACAAGCTTTTAAATAGCAGGGGTGTGAGAGGAAAGGAATACAGTTTTCTTCTGGAATGTTCAGACTAGAAGCAATTAGGTACAACAAAGAAGCCCACCCAGTCCCCCTGTTTGCTCCCCAAAAAATCCTGCAGCAGATCAGTCAGCACTGCTGCTCCAAAAGATGTTCAGTGTAGTGATAAATGCCACAAACTGTGGAATTTAAGTTACTCACCAAGGCACATTGTTTTAAAAGGCTTTAAGGTTGCACTGGTGATTCTCCAAAGGAAAGCCCCCTTGGGCTGTCCAGTAATACTGAAAGGAGCATAGAATTTACATGACAAACACCTTGTTCTGAAACAAATATACCATTTTGGACACACTCTCTCAATACCTTCATTAAAGACAAGCTTTTAGATCTCTGCAGCTCAAAACAGCACAAGAGAAATGGAACTGAATTGCGCATATCTCCTCTTTAACCCTCGGCAGCACTACATAAAACCAGAACTTAAAAAAGGTGAAGACAGAAATGGCTATCATGTTGCCTTATGAAACTGTGTTCCCTGTTACTCCCAGTTTTGCCTTTCATTTCATGCCAAAAAAACTCTAGTAAGTGATGCTAAGTCAGAAAACAGCCTGTCAACCATGTGAAGCCAAAATACTCTTAACACGTAACACAGCTTGTGCAAAATTATTTTTGCCTATAATTAACCATCTAGCTCCCTTTTTTATGGCTCTCTTTAAGAATGTTGAAAGAAGCAGAGTGTCCTGTGTTAGCACTGCAGAAGCATTTCTAGATATGGCCAACCTCATGTGTGCAAACTCTGTACTAATGTTTGATACAGAAAAACAAGAGAACTACTAATGAGACCATGGCAGGTAAATGGAACCATCTTCTTATCACTATATGGACAGGCTGGTATGTAACTAAGGATGTTTTTATCTTTGAATGGTAAACATACCAAAATCTCTCCTAAAAATCTTTAAAAGGAATTTACAAGTTGCAATGATTTTTATGTTCAGATGAGGGTAGTCACCCAGAGTTAACCCTAGTTACACAGCTAGAGCAGAAATGCCAAAGGACCGAAGTCCTATTTGAAATCTATCATCATGTTTAACAAATTCCCAAATATTTCTACCTATCTGGAAGCCTGAATAACTCAAACCATATTTGCATCTTACTAGTTAAATAATGCATGTGCTGTGGCTTGTTTTGACAGTAGTCAGAGTCTATTAGTCTAACTCTTGACTGATGCTAAAAGTTTAAGTGCTGTGCAGGAACTACAGTTCCTAAGAACCAGAAACAGATTGCAGATGCTAGATATCCTCAGGGGGCTCTAGTATCCCTGGATAAGATGCACCTCCATCAATCAGATCCAGAGAGCCAAAGCTTTACCAGGTTAAAGATCCAGATGTGAATTCTGAATTTCAGGCTTCAGCAGAGGCGCTGCAACCAATTTTCAGTTTTAATGTGCTCTGATGAGGTTAAAGACATTTTCCTTCTAATTTTTATAGATATTATGCAATGATAAGAGCAAAATAGCAGTTATAGTGTGCAAAACATGTAAACTGCCTAATTTCTAGCAAGTCCAGAAATCTGTTTGGATACAAAGATCAGTATTTGCATCCATTAATACAATCAATATTTAATACCCTCAGGAAAAACACAGCTAAGAGGACTTTAGCTGGACACATCCAAAGCTGTTTTCTGGAGTTGACTTAAATGTAGTCTGGCAGTTGGTTTGGAAGTATAAATTCCCTGTGCAGGAGTGTCTTTGATGATCATGGTAACCATGGCAAAAGATTCTTGAAGCTTCCTTCTTTGTGGGGCCAAAACTGTATCTAGGAAACTGCAATCTTCTACCTTCTCTTAGATTAGAAACAGAAAATGTCTATCAGTACCTTCAACTTAAAAAGGAGTTGAATTTCTATACATTCAATATTAAAAAGGAGTTGAATTTGTGAATACTTTTGTGACAAATTTCCTGGGACATTGCTTAGCTAAGTATTAGATTTTTGCAGGTGAGGGATTTTTTGCTTGTCAGGCTCAGTAATAAAAGAGCTCCATGAAATTCTTCTATCACGATTTTTTAAAATATTGCCATTACTTCAGTCTTTATATCAACAATTCTTATTTTTTTCCCCGAACATACACAAGAGCATTTTTAACTAAAGTAGAATCTAAACTAAAGCAATAATTAAGTCTTCCTTTTTTTTCTAGCTTCAGTTCTGTACAGTGCTGCTCTAGTTTTTATTAGTCTATTCTATCTGCATCTCACTACTTACCAAGAGAGCAGGGAAACATGTTATTGCTTCAGAAATGTTTCCTTGGTTCTGGATGGCAAAAGGCTGCCTGGGTAGAAAACAAAAAAAAAAAATAAAACCAGAAAGATCTCACCTTCACCATAAAGTACTCTCTCTTCAGGGAGATGCAATAGCTTTGGCAAGGTTGAGAGACTGGACCTGCTTTACAAGGCCAACAGTCACACGTTATGGAGCAGCCAAAAGCCCCCTGCAAAGCACAACTGCTTCTTATTTCCTTCTCTGTTGCCATACAGTGAAATTAAACTGGTCAGAGTCCAGGGAAGATGCAAGGGGTTTAACACACAGAACACAACCTGCCCGACCCTCAGTCATCTCATGCCTATTCTTATTCTTAAAATTCAGCAGAGGAATGAAAAGTAGCAGGACTGTGGTTCTTTCTACATTAATAAACCAAGTGACTTAAAAAGCTACAGAAGAATGTTCAACTTGGACAACGACACACTATGAGCACATTTCAAAAATGATTTCAAGAATGCCAATTAAAAAAACATTTTGTGAGTGAGCAGGAACAGGATTTCTTCATTCTTTCACACTACTTATTGAGCTATTCCATTAAGTTAACACCCAGCAATGTAATGACTTTTCCCTGTATTTCCTTATTTTTTCCCATCACTTTACAGGGGGATTAAAATATTTTTTCCTGTGTTGTTCCCCAATTACATTGATGCAACATTTGTTTTTTATTTCCTCTTTGTCTACCTCTTGAACCACTCATGACTATTCAAAATAAATGTCAAAATACAGTAATAGAAGAATGCATCTCCAGAGGCTGGATATCCCAACACAGCATATTATGGTTGAATTTTCCTTTAAGTCTTTACTTACTTTTAGTCAGATATATTTTACAGCCTTATTAATCGCTATATTTTTCACTTATGTAAGAAATAAATCTCTCTAGGTTTTTATTTCAATGACAATTTTTTCCAGTTTGTATCAATTTTAGATCTTTCTAGAGGTTCAAAGTCCATGTAATAATTCAGTTTTCCCTTGTACTGTTTTCAGCATTTACCTTGCTTTAAATGTCAGAGCCTTTCACTTCTGTTACTTTGATTTCCTTGCTGCGTCTCTTCTCCGCAAGCTATAACTGATGGTGTATTCTGGTGTGGTCTCCCTGTCTTTTCCCACTTTCAACAACACTTTTTAAACCTAATTGTACCTTCTAACAGTATTTTATTGCAAAACCCACACTGGCCACTTCTTGTTTTCTGTAATCTTCTTTTCAGAGGAACTGCATCCTGCTGTACATTGGCTATGAAGCCTCAGCAACCCCCCTTCCATGCAAAGGGATTCCAATACCCTCTGTTGCACCACGATGCTCACTGACTTCCTCAATCCACAAAGTGGATTTATTCAAATGCGCTGCTCTGACTTGACTGTGAGCATTTATTCATATCAGATGGAATTCAAGGACTATTTTGATGGATTCCACATTTTTCTCGTTGTCGTCAGTGAGAGGTTCTGAAGTGCAGGTTACTTCAGAGAAGCACCTACACAAAGTCTGACTTCAGGTTTTAAACACAAGCAACAAGTTGCTGTAGTAAAAGACAAGTAAGAAAATGATCTTACAATAAAGAGGTGTCTGACTGTATGTTAAGACAGTGCAGACAACAGAAGAGATTTAGAAACAGAATCAGAAATAGATTTTCAGTACTTAGAACATGTCTGATATGAATACAGAAATTGTAGACTGGCAAAATTCAAAGAAATCACATTTCTTGGAAAGCGAGGAATTCAAGGAGAGCTTATTTCTTAATATTTTATTATTCTGAAGTGAAATCTTTTACAGAACTGGATGACTATTTCAGTTAATATCAGCAATTGAGACTATGACCACCATAGAATGGACAACACTTAACAAAACAACATTGCTCCAGGTGCTTAATGACAGTAACATCTATTTGAAGTCTCACACTTCAACATGCTGCTAGTACTTACACAGAACTTTTTGACAAACAACTACATGTGCATCAAACTTTCTCCAAAAATACATATTATAGGAATTGTATGCTGCATTTTTAAAGTACATAATTGAACTGGCAAAAGAAAAGAGGTGACACGGAGAAATTGTTTGAAAACTATGTAATATTCCTGAAACAATTTACTCAAAATGACTGTAATTACAGAAAGACTATATTATTACTGCATTATTTAATTCCAAATCATGGTATCAGTTATAAACTTAAACCATTTGTTACCCCCCAAAACAATGGCAGTAAAACTGTTCTTCTCTCCTGAATTCCTATTTACCCCCACATAAATCCAATAACTAGTGGAGATAAGAGGAAAAGAGGACTAACAAGAGGAAGACTGTGGTAGTAAGCCTGTAAGAGCAAGAAAAGACAAGAAGAGTAAGAAAGAAAAAGCAAAACAAATGACATATTGTGCTCCTCTTTACTATGTGAGAAGCTATTAACTATTCTACTCCTTAACACCAAAGAATATTTTACCCGGAAATCTTTTCTAATAATCTTATAAACTCAGAGTTCTTTTCTGTTGATTGCCAATGAAAGTAGATCTTATTTCAGATCTAAAGGTTACCATCAATGCTCAAATAGAAGGGAAAAACATGAAAGGCAGCAACATGTTTAATTAAAAATAAGTAAGAAAATAAAGGCCCCCCAAAAAATCAGACTTAGAAACACGAAAACTGCACATGAGAAAAAAAAAAAAGTTACTATTTTTAAATGTAAAAGAAGCAGAGTATTTAATATGGTATCTGGACATTTATTAGTCAGCTCTAAGGGGCAATGCCTTTTACATACTTTTCAATAGTTTATAGAATTTGTGTCTGCCAGTCACTTCAGTATCACGCTACACCTAGAAATTAAGATTGATACACTGAACAATATGAGTAATACTCAAATTTAAGCTGACAGTTGCTAAAAATACATTTCAATGTATTTTTAACAAGTGAAACTGAGACTGCAGAACAATGATGAATAGTTCTTCATGAACAAGTGTATGTAAACAAAATTGACTTAATTCCTCCCAGAATGAAATACAGTAGACAGATAATCATTTTATCAAAGTATGCAGGAACAGAAGTCTCAATTGGCAGGACACCCCATAATATTACTGAAAAAGTTGTATCTTAATTTATTTTCCAGTGGAATTCTTTTTAGATTTTTTAGGGTGTTCAAAAAAATTGAAGTAGTAGAGAAAAAATGTACAATATTTAAGCACATTTGTCTGGATTGTGTTGTCGTCTATGTTTTCATCATGGCTGATGAAGAAGCTTGAAAACAGGTCAGCTGCAAGTGCATGCTGCTTTTGAATTTGTTTAGCAGCTCTTCTAGTAACCTGTAAAGGGAAAACAAGTTAAAACTTTAGGAGATTCTGAAAAGGGAACAATTACTCCAAGTTTTGATTATTCTGTCTGTGACTTCAGGCACACTGTCTGCTCTTCTTGTGTAGCTGAATTGCAAATTTCAGTTCTCATCTTTGACTTTGGAAGGTATTGTGTAGATTTCACTAAAGTATCATGACTGAAAGATCAGGGATAGTATGACTGTTCTAGGAGAAACATTAATTCACCCCAATCATGTTGTTTTTGTCCCTAATAAATAAACTAAGTATGAGTTCATTTAAGGGCATAACAATAGGTTATTTAGATCTACTGAGCAGTCAAGAAAGTACCTGGTGCAGTGGATAGTATTTATTATAATTCACAAACTACAGGTATAGGAGCATGGTGTGGATGGGCCTGATGTAGAAAATATTGACTGTAATGGTAAGTAACTGTAACTGTGGAGATGCATTAAGTTGCTTTACTGTCTTGGCTGGCTGTTTTATGTTCTCCTTAATCTAGGGAATAATGTGATCTCTGAACCCTCTGCTCTATTTCAAAACCAAGACATATAGGGCAGACATGTAACATCTGAACTTTTTGGCATGCTGCATTATTGAACAGCCAGTAACAGAAGAAAAAAGATAGTGTGTGTTAAAAAAACAAACTAGCCCAAGAATACAACTTAAACCAAAAAATCAGAATCTGCTTCCTCAGTAGATCCTCTGGAAAATTATCATGTCCACATTAATTAGCATCAAAGGAGTGATTGTGAATGAACAGACATAAACAGCTCTCAGTCAGAGCACAAATGTGTTATTTTACACAAATACATGTAGATTACAACGAGCTGCCCAGAGCAGTGACAACTGCCATGCAGTGACCTGGGAAACAGAACAAGTTCTAGGGCTCAGGACACTGAGGCAGATGTAATAATGATGAAGGTCTTGATTCTCATCTGTCTCATGGAGCTCAGATGCTTGTGACTAAGTGAAAAAAAAATCCTACATGTGTTTTGGAAAATTTGAGTTAAAAGATCTCTCCTTACTCAAAACTGATTTCTATCTTTAATAAAGAACAAGAGCTAAGTAAGGTGAGGAGGTATCTTGAGACTTGCGGCTAGCGAAAAGCAGGTTTGACTACACAGACAGAGGATGCCTGGAAAAGGCACAGACCACGGACCATGAGCTGCACAAACAGTCTCTTCATGTGTCTACAAAATATTCTAAATTCTGATTGCTTAGCGCAAACTTATTTGATGTAGGAAAGTACAATAAAACCGATCTCTAGTTCAAACCATCTATACTTACACTACTCTACTAATTACAAATCTGCCCTAGTTCTGCTCTTTGTTAAGCTGTGGTTGTAAAATAGACTACCAAATACCAGGCTGGATATAGCAAAGCAACCTATTTGTCAAAAGTCATTATGGTGGAAAAGGAAGAACCCAAAATTCCTCCTCCTGATGTTAAGAGAGAGCCATGGACCCTCCTTATTTGTTTTTAAAAGGAAACATGCCAGTTTTATGAGTTCCCCATGTATCAGCTTGCAAAAGCCTGCACTTTGTTCTTGGTTTTTTTTTTTTATTTTTTGCACTAAATTCAGTAAAATAATACAATAGAACTCAGAGAAACCTTAAGATTAACAAGGAAGGCTAAAATAGACTGATACTACAAGACAAATACCAGGCTACACTGAACTGTTAGGAGTAGGACGGGCAAGCAGGGTATGTCACAAAGCCATTGGCTCTTCTGGGTAATTTAACAGCCAGGCAAGGACTGAGCTTATTCTTGACTGTCCAAAAAGGCTTCTGCTCTGTAATTCAGAAGGGCCAAATAAAGTGAAAGCTAACTCTATTAAAACAAAGTTTTCTTATAAGAGTAAAAAAGCAATGGCTCCAAAGACCATAAAGGAAATAAGAAGGTACATTGTACTCACTTCCTGTCAGTTCCACTTGAGAGCTGAGGCAAAGCTTCCAAAGCTTGCTTAAAGCTTGATCTACAAGGAAAATAAAAATACTCATATTCTGCTAGTACAAGACTCAGCATTAAGAGTTTCTCTCCATAAATCCTATGGAGAGATGCTATATTTTATCTATTCTTTTTTTTTTTTCCAATAAATTGACATAATATTTACCTGAGACCTGACATCCATGTGCAAATTGAACATAAAAGTCATGAGGTCAAACATGAGGTATCTTGACATTCCTAATGAGATGTACATCATACATCAGCAGAAAATGTTAGATCAGCAGCTGACTGAAGACTGTCACATCCCGGACTGTTAAAAAATTAAGAGGTAGTGGCCAACCTGCCTTCTGCCTAAAACTAAGTGACCATCGGTGTATGAAGAACAGATAAAACATTGATTTTGTCTCTCTGTGCTTAGTAGACAGGTCACTGCATTCTGCCTTACAGAAGGGTGTGTGCCTACAAAGCCTATTACAGTGGGTTTGCATGGAGGTAACATAGAGTCAAAGAATAATTTAGGTTGGAAGGGACTTCAGGTCCAACCCTGGTCTCAAAGTAGGGCCGATTTCAAGGTTAGAGCAGGTTTCTTTGGACTGTTATCCAGTCAAGTGCAGAGTAACTTCAAAAATGGGTTCCCACCCCACTCTGGGAAACAGGTGTTTAACAGAAAGGAGGGAACAAGGCAGAACCTGCACAGATAGGTAGAATCTTGTCAGCAAAAGATTAATATGGTGACTTGTGGCAAATACTGCTAGTGACAAGTCCAGGGATCAAAAAACCTCTACAAAGCTCCACTTGTCAGGGTTCACTGTGCTTTGCCCTATTACAGACAATATAATTTCAATTTTACCCAACCTGAGCCAGTGCCAAGTAGATTTCTTTTAGAGGCCTTTGTCACTATCAGACACTCAGAATAGGGAAGTGAGTACTCTGAATTGGAATGCAGCGACACCAGTGGACACTATGTATGACTCTGTGAAGACACATTGAGACCTGTAATGTCTCTTGCAAAACTGCTGATTAGGTAAGATTACCAAATTGCCACCTGCAGGGACATGTAATGCCAATCTTAAAAGAAGTGAAGGTAATTTAAATAATGAATGAATCTGCCTGTATCCAATCCCCACCATAATCACCTAGAAATTTCAGTCAATCAACTTTACTCAAAACTGCTGACAGCTATCATACCCTGTTTTTACATGCCTTGGTTGCATCAACCACTGATGGTGCTAATGCTTTTCCTTCTCCCTTTATATTAATGTGTGTGTGTCCCTCACACTATTTATCTTAGGTCTTGCCTCAGTGAGAATTGATAAATTGCTGAAAGCCTTACGAAAGTGTTGATTCTAGGAGACAGTGTGAAGCTGAATTCCCTTTAATTCCCTTTCCCTGATTAGGTGTGTGGAGAAGGAGCAGGGAAGCCTATGGAGAGCCCTAATTCTCCATATTCCTATAAGGGGACCCTGTCAGTATCTGGATCTGTAGACTCTCTGATGCATCTAACAGGTTATTTGTTTCATAGTTTATGAGATTGCTGTGAAAAACTGGATAAAACTCATCAAGATCTGCTTTGTGTCTGGCTTTAGCATAATTATCCTCACCAGCTGTACTGTTGTTAAGTTTTATAATTTGTTTTTGGTGGCAAATATTAGTTTGTGTCTGAAAGTGCAAGTAAAAATCAAAAAAACAACTATTTTCTTTCAACTGATAAAATCTTCCTAGGCATCTGTTTTTTGTATATTTACACAGTAGATCACATATTCTACTTGAAGCAAAATTCCTTCATTCTAAATTTACGTTAGGTGTTTTTCCAAGGTTACCAAGGATTCCATTACACTGCAAAAAGTGATATTACAGCACATCTTACTTGCTTTCAGGTGTTAGGTATATGGCCACGGTATCCCTCAGTGCACAGATTTCAAGTTTTGCCTAAAGACAGAAACATAAATATTGAAACAATGACACAATACTTTCACCAAGTGTATACACAAGTACCCCAAGCTTCCCTTTCTTGAGAAGCAAGTATTATTGCATGCTGCCCTTGTAAGCAGCCTTGGTTTTTAACAGTTTATTTCCTGTATTCTTTGTTGCCACGCTGCTCTGTGAAGAGACTGCTCAAAGAAACAATTTCAGACTTTTGGTTCAAGTCAAACTGTTTATATGGTCACTGTGTAGTAGTCAAAAAACAATGGTTTGTCTCTTAGCAACAGTAATAAATCTTCAATTCTGTTTCACCTTTTCTGTACTGTGACAGATAGAAGGAAGCAACATTTTTTTTTCTTTTTTTTAGATGTAATACAGAGAGCTTAACTTCTCACAGCACTACTTAGCCAGGGAGAAAGGAAACACAAAAGTACAAAAATCTGTCAATACACATTTTATGCTTGGTTCTTCTGGTGAATTTATTTTTTTCTGTCAGATGAGGAAGTAGAATGATTGTTTCTTTTGTGTCACCTGGTGGGCACAAGAGCTTGGGGATTTTACTCCTGCACTGTACTCTGCGCCCAGGTTTTAATTTTCACTTAGGCAAACTGTGGAGGAGACTGAACTCATAGATTAAACAAACTTCATAGATCATCCTTTGGTCTTTGAAAAGCAATCATTATCATAATAACTTTTATATGAAATAGAAACATTCTGCAAGAGATCGTTCAGTAATTTAATTTAAAGGTACAAAGTAAACTTCATAAAAATTTACATTCTATTCTTGTAGCATAGAGATGAAATTTAGTCCAGTTAGACATTACAGTAACTGATCTACATTCAGACACAATTAATGACATTAATCTTCCAAAATAAAACTTCTAAGAATGCAATACAGACAACTAATTCCACTTCTAATGAAAGCCTTTGGATTTTAGGTATCTCCCTCATCTCTCCTCTAGGTAGGAAGACAGCTAAACTTCATGCTTTTTTACAGACAGGACTCTCTGGCACAAAATATAACACAGCCACCCCAAATTTTATTCTCATGAGAAATGCTTTTCTCAACACAGAATATTTTACCTCTTTTTGTATAGTGCTCCAAGCCCAAGAGCTGTGGACTTTTTGAAGTCTTACACCTAAGATTCTCAAGTCTCTTCTACATTTTAGGAAGTACCAATACCCCATTCTCAAGTACCACCGCCTAAGCAAACCTGGGGGAAGGGTGAGCCCTGCAAATCTGTGGGTAATGGGACATGGGAATACAGAGAGAGGCTCCAATGAGAGTTTTTTGTTCAGCCTAACAAGGCTTGGATGACTCTCATGCTGCTGCTGTCTGTCAGACAGGATTTTCCATGTTCAGAGGAACAGAAAATGATCATGAGTGACAAACTTACATTAAGGAGAGAAAAGCCTTTCAATTATGGGTTTAGGCAGCAAGTCTCTACAGTGGGTTGTTTAATCAGAAAAACAGCTTTGTTGTTATTCATGGATTTGGTTTAAATACAGTCAATCTTACTTGGCTGTGATCTTCCTATACTAATTCTCTGTCCAATGCCATTACTAGCAGCAATTGGAAAACAAGGCTTACAAGTGGATGATTATTTTCCCATCATAATGCAAGAATGCTGTCATGTACAATGAAAACAGGGAGTTTGCTCTTTCTCTGTTACAACCATAGCAATCTGACTCAAAGGGATTTTTTTTTTTTAAATGGTGTTTTTCCTGGAGTCCTTTAAAGCTTACCCAATAGCAAGTACAACTACTAATCCAGCTGTAAATAAAGATAGCAAAGCTATTCTGCCTCATGTTACAACAACGTGGTATTGTACAGAGAGTATAACAAACAAGTGACTAGTCCTGTAAAGTCATACAAGATCCTACTGCATCCTGTTTTAGGGATTTTTAAATCTCAAAATATCACTACATTGTTTTTGTCTTTTAAAGTGATTTTTCATGTCAGGCCTAAGACAGTATTCGACAACATTTCAAAGAGATACCATTATAATGCTTTTTATCTCATAGGATACAGGTAGCCTTTTAATGCTAAGACAAAGATAACCCTAAAATATAATCAAACCCAAGAACCAGCATCCCAAAAGGTATTCATCCATAAATCTGAAATAGGTTGTAAACTAATCGTTTTTATCTCTTTGCTTTCACTGCTACAATAAATCAAACAAATAACCAGATTATACCTCTGTCTGTTATTCTCAGTTTTCTAGATTCAGATGTTTGACAGTACAAAGTATTCAGATACCTGTAAAGCTCCATTTTTGCTGAAGGATGAAACACACTGCATCAGTCGACTCAGTTCTTCAGAGACAGCTTCTACAACCCTTGACATTACCCGAGGAACCAAGTCTTTGGAAATGGTAAACACCTAAGTTTTATGAAAGAAGAACCATGAGCACAACAGCTGCATTTAACAGAAATATTTTTAATACTAACATTTCAATAAAAACCATAAACCTCTTTGACTGAAGGGTCTCCTTCATTTTTATCAATATACAAAAAATTCAAAAGAAACTGGAATACCAAGGATGTCTTTTGATGTTTGCTCTGCACTTCGATCAATCCCCTCTGTTAATAGCAAATTTGCCTATGTGATTTGTGATAATCTTCTTGTTATACCAAAAGGCAGCTAAACTTCAAAATACTTTTGGCTGATGGATGCAGGTAGACAGGTGTAGATAGATCGCTGTCTTGTAGATAGCACCTTTAATTCAGAGTTGTGTGTCTGACTGACACAGTTACACATTCAGGCACTTTTTATCCATATATTTTCCTATTTTTTCTAGACTCCTTTATATTTGACCACTGTTGAATGACTAGTGTCTTTAGATTCTGTGGCAGAGATAAACATTTGACAGCCTGTGTGAGTATGAGGGTGTCAAAGGATTTTCATTTAGACTCTGGCATTGCTGCCATTTATTAGTTCCCTGGCAAAAAAAATTAAGCCTTATTGGTTTTCCCATGCATCAAGACCATCTTTTTATCTGCTTATATGTTCAACTTTTAAAAGTGGTATATTCAGAATAGTAACTGCAACACAAAATTATTAAATCTATGTTTGAAGCGAAGTATAAAAAGACCAATCTTCTTTAAAGGGAGCTTTACAGAAGTGAGAAACTGTTGTGGATTTAAAAAAAAAAAAGCATGATTTTTCCATACAGAATTCGGGAAAATGCAGGCCAAGAGGTTGGAATATAGGAGGAAGTGAGATTGTAGGTTAGACACATCAAACTCGTGTCAAAGCTTAAAGGTGATGATAAAGCTGCATTAAACTGCACAGGGCTGGGAGAGAAGATGACACAAGAATCTGGAGTGGTGTATGTAAGCTGAAGTATGTGACTGGAGAGGTACAAGAAAGAAAATGAAATGTATAAAGTTTTTAAACACTTCCCCAGTTTCTGCTTTGAAATAGTCTAAAGAATTAAGCAGTGGATTGTTTTGCTGGAATACCTTTGCTTTTATGCAAAGTTTAGAACCCATGTCTGACAAGAAAATTTAGTAACTGACAGAAGATATTAATACATATGTGTAAAAATAAACAAGGGGAAAAAAAAACAAAGAAAGAAAGATTCCTGCAGAGTTTTAGGTGATTTAAATAAAGAATTGTGTAGCAGGCATCCCTTAAGGTTGACCATTCCAAAAGGCAGGTCTGCACCACAGGCCAAGCCCACTGACCCCATAAATGTCAGCTACCAGCTGTTACCAGTGCTGGAAAAGGGTCATCCTACTCAGCACCAAACATTGCTGATCAACACAAACATACCAGGAACATGCCCAGAGATGATCTACTGAGAAGAGAATATATCTGCCTGCAATGAGCACTCCTGAAGTTACTTTACAGAATCCAGGAAAAATAATTCTCAGCAAGGGTGAATCATCACAAATTTGCAATAAGAAGCTCTTATTTTGATTTCAGCTAAATTTGAATTCAAAGGTAGAGAAACATTTTTCTTTCCATTTCAGTCTATCCTTGCTGTTCATCTGATGGTTAATTTTTGCTGTTTCAAATTACAGAAACTTGCTGCCTTGCTAACTAAACTTAAATCTGACCCAGCTTAACAGAATTTCACCAGTGGAAATGGGAGTTTCGTCTTGACACATGCTCTCATATTTCACATCTAGAAATTCAATATTTCACATCTAGAAATTTATGAGGCAATGCTAGTTAGGCCAGAATCAGCATCAGTCTCAATGAAGAGAGCACAGCAGTGCTCCTTTCTACTGCAGCATTTTAACAAGTATGCATGTTTACACGCCTAGCTCAATAAGTCACAAATGCCTTTCAATTTTTTAAAGCAAAATCTCTATTTTCCATTTTAATCAATTTCCACTGCACGGAAAAACAATATTAAAAATCAGAATCATGCTTGTATAAATTTTTAATATTTCTTATTCCCTCATTTGGAAGCATTTGGTAAAATCACAATGCTTCTGTGAAAGTACTTCTGCCATAATTTAATATTGAAATAGTATTAAAAATACTGCAAGTCAAATTTGAAGTTCCTGAAAATATTTTAATTTATACAAATCCTTGTAATTTAAGAAGTAAGTAGAGCAGTCATACTTGTGGTATTTTGGAAGGTAAGAGTAATATTACTACCAATGCTTCTTTCAGGAGCAATAGTAATCCATTAACACTCTTGATGATTAGAAGGAGTGATTATGTAAAACATAGGCTCTAACTTAGAGAATCATAGAAAATTCCTGTAATTCCTGCATATAATCCCAAAAGGCAAAATAATTGCAGCCTTTTCAAGCTTATTTATATTATTATTTATATTATATTATAAGCAATGTTTTAACATGCACTCCCTAGCCTAGGTAGCAATTACATACTTGGGTATTTCAAGCAGTATTTGTGGTGTACAAGGACTATAAAACTTTCTGAGTTTAGCTTTCCTATTTCCATTGTATGTGGAAGACTGGCATATATTGGTTTTTCATTCTGAGTGGCATGTGTTGAGCTTTTCTTTCCAGATGAAACAGAAGTTAATTTATAGATGTTTTGGAAAATAAAGATAATCAGAGAAAGAGAGCATCATAACTAGCTATATATCTATATATTCTCTGCATGGAAAGGGAGACTTTAACTTTAGAATTTGGCTTTCCTCTTTATCAGATAATGGAGACAAAAAGGTGTAATAGAGTGTTAGAGAGGATAAACAGGAACTACTCATCTCCTTCTGCACATAAAAAAAAAAGTTCTCAGTTGCATAACAGGTAGGCTAAACCTAATCTAAAACACATCTATGAAAGGGTGAAAAACCCTGGTGAAAGCCAGGATTTACCAGGAAAAGTACACTGAAATCATATGAATAGAAGCATGAAATGATCTGAAGTCTCACCTCTGCATGCACAGCAATGATATTCACTAATGCTTCTTTCAAGTAGTTTCTGACACCTGAAACAAAAGAAACAAAATAATTACTTTCATTTTGTTGTCTCAACAACACCATAATATTTCGCTGTTCAATACTGTACTTTTTATTTTCATTTTTTACTATGACTTTTGCAATCAGGGGCAGAAAGAGAAAGTTCCATTGCCACACCACCAGTCTATTTCCTTTTTCAAATCAAATGGAGAAAGGCACATTTCCTTAGAGCAGAAGGTTAAAAAAGGCCAGTATGTTCCTGTTTCAGTATTCTTCTCTAGCAACATAATTTCACCAAGTTTGCAATTTCATAAAAATCTAGGATTATTAAAAAAATACATTCTGGATGTTTTGCTAGAATGCACACACCATGGCACTGAACAGGCACCACAGTTTGATAAGTTCTAAAGAACAAAGTTAAGAGGTTTTTGTTGTACAAGAGTCTTCAAGATCTTACTACTTAGTCAGCTTCTCTATCTGTGAATTATTATAGATAGGAATAGCAAGGTCTCTTGTTTATCTGAAAGTGGTTCAGAATATATTACTCATGGCAGTTTATAGGAGATGTCATGCCTTAGTAGAAATTTCCTTTTGGGGAAGGTCGAGAAGTCAAAAAAGCATTTTCTTGCCAAGCTTATGAAACACTTGTCAATTTATACTAAGAAGTGAATTCTAAACAGAAGAACATCCAGCAGTGTGTGTTTTAGTTAGGACAGGCTCTTAATACTCTCTGCTTCTGTAGCTTTCCCAGTCTGCACTCCAGTCATCCAAGATTTAAAATAGGCAAAAATCTAAAATTGCTTTGCTTGTTTTTATGGCCACTTCACTTTGTAGGCAAAAGAAAATTAGAAAGCATTGAACTCATTAAAGTATGCATAAATGCTGGAAGTACAAAGTAATGAGAGGGTTAGTGATCCACATGACCTCAACTTCTGATTTTGATTAGTCTACCACGAATCAGAGAAAGCGCAATGGCCCCATCCCTCCCTTCAATATAGTAAAATATGAGAATCATGGACAAAGACTGGTGAGACCACAGAGTTCAGAGATCAGAGTGTGATTAAGGCTAATGCTATAAAAATTACAAAGTGAACCTTTAATCAGTTCATCTTACTTGCTCCACCTTTCCTCAGATAACACCGACAAGGAAACTTAGTCCTACTACAAAAAACAGCTTTAAAAGGGGTTACTTGAGATCATCAAAATTAGCTATTCTTTGAGAAGAGTAGTATCTCACTACTGCCACCTCAGCCATGCTTACATCTTTAACCATTGATCTCACAACTTGTCTCAAGGCCTAAAAAAGTGACACTTTTTATTTGTTAGACAATTATGGATAAAAATTTTATAAAAGTAGGATACAAGGACAACAGGACTGTCTTGCATGAGGAACAAACATCTAGGATGTGCACTGGGATGCAGCCTGGAGGTTAAGAAAAATACAAGCCTTTCTCCACACATTCAAAAACATCTCTAGTACCTTTTCTCTTTAACTTTATTCTTCCTCTTGAAAATCTCAGTAGTTGTTTCTGTTTCAATTAACCCAAAGACAAGTCAAACAGTATTGTACACCAGGTTGCAAACTTAAAATTTCTTTTATCTTAGCAAGGAGTTGAGGGAAGAATAAAGCAACACCAGAAATTTTATGAAACGGACTTTTTTTCTCTTGCCCTGTAACCTTGCAAAACAAAGCAAGAATGTTACACACCAATACTTGAACCACACCAAAAGATCACAGGTATATGTGGAAATGCAACACCCCCTTCTTTTTTCCCCTTCTACTGTTTTCCTTCTTTTACTTCACTCTGCCCCTGTTTAAGTCTCTGTACACTTCATATTAAAAAGGTCAAAATTTCTATCACATCCCAGAAGCAAATGCAACTTGACCAGACACTGAGCAATGGTTCAAGAGATGCAGGGTGAATTTGGGAGATGGTTTGCAGTAAACCTCAGGGTGCAAAGTGTTGCTTTTGGTCTGCAAATTTATGTGGTATTCAGCTTTTGGCTGCCTACCAGCCTCATCTTGTGACGGTAGGATCTTTCATGTGGAAACTTTGATTTTACTTTTGCACAAATGCTGCACAAGATTAAGACTTTGACAGTCTCCCTTCTGTAGGGATACCTGAGCACTGCCATGGCATGTTCATAGTTAATCAAAATTTCAGCCGTGACCTAAGCAGCATTTCTTTGGCCCAACTGAATATTGAGATACTAATGAAGTATCTCGCTCACAGCCTGCTACTGCTGGGGAACTGTAAGGAAAGTACAGAGAGGGGGATGCCATGTCAAACAGAGAGGGCACCTGTGTCCCCTGCAGAGGTGGCCAGCAGGCTCAGCAGGGAAGAAGTGTTATCAGGGAGGTGAGTGAAAAGCCAGAGTGGAGAGAGACTGAAGTGGGTTGTGTAAGAGGGTGATGTGGTTCCAAGGAAGAATCCTCATTTCCCACCTATCCCACCTAAATCCCCGAGGAAGCATGCCTCTTCTCATGCATTCATGCAACTTGGCTCAGGGTAGGAGCTGCTAATTCCGGCTACTGCTGTAAGCATCCAAATTAAACAGCTTTTGACTGTGCTAGTAAAAGTTGCCTATCACTACATCTGCAGAAACTTTCCATAACATACTTCATGAAGAGTTAATTACCAAGTTGCCATCACTGCTATAACTATGTAAGTACTGTTAATTTCTAAAAGCAGGAAATACTAATATCATCAACATTAGTGCCAGGTGTTGAACACCATTGTCTGATGGTTCTCAGCTAAGGTAAAATGGTTATTTATGTCAGAGCTCAGAATGAATTCAGTAAATGGAATAGAGATGGAAGGTATGGTAAAAAAGAAGTGAGAGTAGCTTAGTATCACATATAACAATATATAATACTAACAATAGCCTATCCCAGCTGCATGATAAAATTGTTAACTTAAATCTCAGTGGAAGGGCATAGGCAGACATATTTTATCTTCCATCCTTCTATCACACACAAGGATGAATGTATGAGCTAAGAACTTAAAGATCAGTGCTACTGGGACTGCAAGAAATAATTAGGTGTTCCTGACCTTTCATGGCAGGCTCAGTCCTGCGATAACTGCAGGATCAAGGAGCTGAGTACCAGCACAAATATTTCCTCAGTTTCTTCAACAGGTTTTACAATTTAAGAGCAAATAATTCGGCACAAACTGTGCAAAGCTATGCAGTTTAGAGAGAGTCTATGTATATGAAACTGCAGTTGCCTTAATTGCAGCATTTAATAACCTGAAAGACCTTGTCTTGGTAAGCTAAACAAGCCAAAGACAGAAAGAACATTTTAGAGTGCAACTGCACTCTAAAAATGCCAGTTAGTGGAACCAGACAGGGAAAGAAGGGAGAGCTATGCAAGGTGAAGAACAACATAGGCACAAAAAAGAAAGGAAGGTATAAATGAGCTGACCATCAGTGAAGTTAGGCTGGAAATTAAAGGTCACTGTGTAAAGGTTTGCCCCAACTAAGCTATGAAATATGTGGGTTTATGACAATCACTGCTGTTGGGGGGTCTGTTTCCTACCACGAATAGAACATAAGAAAAAGGGTATTTCCCCCAAGCCCTTCCTTTTGTCTTATTTGTGAAGGATTTAATTTTTGGATGTGGAGACAAAGCCAAACATACTGGAGTGTCAGGACCTGCAGGCATAGTTAATAACTCTACTATATTTTGAAAAGTTAGAATTAAAAAATATCCAGTTTCTGATTTATATCACTGTACTGTTTGTGGCAGGCTTTGCTGAAGCAAAGTATTACTTTTCTGGAGTATGATTCACTGGAAATACAAGCAGTGGCATCCAACTGTGAATTTGTTGTGAAATTCATTTCAAAATGAAAAAATTCTGTCTAGAATAGAATTTTTGTGCAGCTTTCTCTACAACTGTTCAGCAGCCCACGCAATTACAGTTTTTGGGACACCATGCTGCCAGTCCTATTATACAGCACTGAAAGCTAATGCACCATGTAACTGTAGGTTGCAACTATTAGGCTAATCAAGTGAAACATAACATTCTAAAGTCTAAAATACCTCTTATTTAGCATATTGAAGCACAAATACAATGCCTTTCCACTGCTTCTGACAGAAATGTGTTACAGAAAGTCTCAACAAGCCCTTGCAATTTCTCTGAGGAAAATGTTATTATTCTGTTACAACATAAATGCATTCCACTCCCACTCTATTCTTAATACCAAAGACTGACTTGCTGGAATTCTAGCTGCCACTAACAAAGCCTCAGCATTGCTCTAAAGAAAAATGGATGGGAAGACTTAAGAAATAAAAATGAAGGACAATTTCAGCCATCAACTATCACAATGACTGACAGAAACTTTAAAATAGTGTCTTCCAATTTTGGACTCTCCACTGTACTTTTTACCAGAGAAGCGTGTAACAAAATTATCCATTAGTCTCCAGTTTACACCACCTGTTAATTTTTTTTATTTTTTTTCAACTTAAATGTGTCAGTCTACGTTTCAAAGCAATTTTAGCAACACTGTAAAGCTGTAGCAAGGATGACTGTGTGAATGATGGGAAAAGCAGAAGGGAAAAAGGTTTGTGGTTCTGAGGAGTAACAGAAACCAAACTTTTAGCTTGCCAGTACAGGAGTCATTCAGGAGATCTTCAGATGGTGTAGTGCTAGCAGTTGTCCCACTTGTAGTTCTCAGAGATATGTTTCCCCCAAGTACTCATATGACATCGTTATACTACGAAACCCCCAAAGTGACTGAATAAGCATGCAAGAGCTGGGACTCCAATACCACATGTGTAATTCTAAAACACAGAGAGGCTACAAAAACTTGCATGCAAGGAAACAGCAAAGGTTGCACACACAGTAAAACTGAACTCATCAGGCTGCTTTTTCTATGCCAGAAGCTAAACTTGGGTCTTCAAATATTCCCAGTCAGTAAATTGATAGCGTGAAGGATGATACGAGCTTCAAACATAGAATCAAGAGTTCAAAGAATGAACTGAAGTTCAGTGAGGACAACTGAAACACACAGGAAATTTTAACCCAGGCAGACTGAGTTTGACACACTTTTAATTCTTTTGAGATTAGTAACTCATTTGAGATGGACAACTGGGAATCCAACCTTGCTGCTGCCTCTCACCAAACCAGCCTTTTAGCTTGTCCCTAGTGCAAAAAGGAGGAGGAGAGGATAAATTCACAGAACTGTTTAGAAAAAGCAGGTGGTGTCAGCAGGTACCTCTGCTTATCAGCAGTAAACTAGACATGAGGATGAGAGGCTATGAAGGGTCAAAAGGACAGAAAAAAAAGGCAAATTTAGTTAAAGAGAAATCATGCAGGAATATTGAAAGTTACTGTCCCTCTCTGGAGGAACTAGAAAAGCCAACAGGAAATTTTACAGTTTTACAGTGTCATTTTTTTTTTTTTTAAATAAAGCAGAGAAGATTGAACAGTTCTTAATACGTTGACTAAGTTACCAGTCCTGTTTCACGACTGAGTTGACTGACTTATTAAAAAACAAAGCTCTGGAGGACTAGAGGGACTAAAGCAGAAATAGTGTTGGGTAGGCACAGAGCCACCAATTTAGGAAACAACAGAGAGGATTCTGAGACCATTCGGCAGGAGGTCAGTATTTAACTGGGAAAGGAACTGCTGCTGGTGGTAGCAATGTTTCTCAGTGCTTCTGAAAAGAGAGCACTAAATTTGTTGGCCTTGAGGCTTGAGCATGACTTGGTAGAGATAGGAAAACTGATGCCCGGGAGTCTGAAATTTTGCATTTTAAGACACATCCAATTGTACACAATATTTTTTACAATTTATTGTTCTGTTTGGTGGGTTATGCCAGTAACAATCAATCAGTCTGAAACCTCTTTTTTTCCTGATTACTTTTTAATGAAAACTTTCCTGAAAAAGTAATAATGTACAGAATTTCATGATCCAAAAAGATTAATATTTTTCATACCTAGCTGCAAAACACCAATAATTGCCTGTTCCTGGACACTGCATTTCCTACTCTGATAGTAAATTTAGAGGAGGGCGAATGCAAAAAAGTATTTAATCTGCTCTGTTCTAATGAAAGAACTGGTTTTTAATATTTTCGATATATATATTCTTCTCAGTTATACTACACCCTATTGCCAGATTTAAGTCAAACGATATTGCAGATGTTAATTTCTAAGCTTCAGATATATCATGCCAAACTTTACAGCAAGTCACACACAAAATGTTCTGAGCTGTATGTCAGTTAAGCTCCCGCAGCTCTTCTGTAAGTTTTTAATCTGCTATGTGAAACTGTTGGGAAAAAAAAAGCTGCACACATCTACAACAAGGTCGTTAATCAGTGCTGTGTAGTGCACATTAAAAAAGAAACTAATGAATGGCATCCACAAAACCATGTGGATGTAACTTCTTTAAACAGTCTGATTTTAACTGTTAAGTTTCCTCTAGGCTCTGGCTGCACTGCAGCTGCAATAACAGTATTTAATACTTGCTTTAACTAAAATTATCCTGGCACAATTTCTAGTGTGGTCACACTCTTCCCCAATGCAACTCCTGTCACAGAAGCAGTGCTAGGGGTTAGCAGAATTCCTTTTGGGATGGCAGACAATTATTTGTATTTCTGCAGCTCTTGAAAAGGCAAACTGTGCTCTGCAACACACCAAGTGAGGCCCGTCCTGCCCTGTGCAGTCCAGGTTAGATTTTAAGCTTAGATGGACGCCTCCTGACAAACCAAGCAGCACCACACACATCACAGAATTTCACTTTTCAATCCAACCTAAACAATAACTTCCAGCTAAAATCAAGCAATCTTTTTCCAAAACCCAAACATTTAAACAGGTAAGGCAGAAGAGGTGGGAGGGGGAAGAGGCTCTACAGAGTAAAACACTGTCTGAGGTCACAGCAGGTCAGTAGAGCAGTCAGCACTGCTTCCATGCAAAAGCTGCTGAACAGTTTTTAAAAAAGGTTATCTGTGAAGATAGAAAAATTGGTAGAAAAATTTTAATTTATGAGATCTCCAGACTTCCCATACTTATGGATCACAGCCTGACACCTCCAGTGCATGCAAAGATCTATCAACTACCTTATCCCAAGAAATGAACAGGAAGCAGCACAGACTAAAAGTGAAAATTCAAATGAACACCAAAATATTTTTATTTTAAGGGTGCAGGATTCCAAATAAACATGACTTATAATGTACCTTACACATAAAATATTTCAGAAACTCAGGGTGCTGGACTGTGAAGCACATATAGCAAAAACCAGTTTAGATTATGTTGGTATTGGGAAGGTATTTATGAAGGAATATTCCTTATATGAAGGAATAAACTTATCACTTGAATTTTTCAGTGCACTTAACTTGGATTAAAAAAACCAAAATAGACTAATTTGGATTTAGAATAAAGAATTCAAGATGACATGAAAAAGGCTGACTCTACTATCTACGAGGACCACCAGCAGAGCATGCCTGAGGCTGCATTAAATGCATTTGAAA
>VZTB01017331.1:159996-266862 GCA_013397245.1 Thryothorus ludovicianus
TTCTAAATATTTCGAGATCTGAAGGCCAGAATGTTACATCTTTGAATTAGTCACCTTGCACTTATTTTCAGCCGTGGTAGTGTATTGATCTAACACAGTGAATGTCATCTGAAGAACCTGACATAAGTAGCCACAAAACTAATTTCTAAAAATATTAAATGTGAAGGCTTTTCAGACTGATGTTACCTGTAGTTTTTGAACTAAATTCTATTGATTTAAATTAAATCAATAGAAATTATGTCATGACATTCAAAGAACACGAGAGTTTCTGTGCTTCAGCAGCCTTGGAGTAGCAGGAGCTCCAAAAGGACTGCCAATACTGAGATTAATACCTTTGTCAATGCATTAATTTCAGTCTACCAGATGAAAACACCGAGAGAAAAATATTGGTTCTGTGCCTTCTTGCATAGCCCAAACTGAGATATCTTTAAAATTGAAGCTGCTTAGGCTGTTCTGAACTTTCTGCTACCTTGTTCAAATCATAGAATGATCTGAGGGACAGCTGAAGAGGTCCCCCCAGGATTGCTGCTTTCCTCACAGATATTAAACTTCACTGCTTCTGGGGTGGGATAGAACACAATTTCCTTTTTTATTAAGGAGCAAAATCTGTAACTGTGAAAGACTACAACAGAAAATGCAAAACCCAACAGTGCTTCTTCTTGGGAAGGAGAAGTATTTTCTAGCATCAAATATTTAAAACAGGAGCAGGTAGCTGAAGGCCAATTTGATAGGCATACATGCACTTGCAAAGACTTTGTTAAGAGATGGATTTATTTTGACTCCTTCCTCCAAATTCAGTAACAAAGCATAAAGGGCATTTTACCAATCCAGACAAGAAGGTCTTGAGCAAAAGGTATTGCATATCATACTTATAACTGAACCATGAAGACTCTCAAATTACTCAAATTATTGCAGAATCAGCCAAATTTCAACCCACTAATCAGGTAACAAAGAATGTAAATGGTGAAAGAACAACAAAAAATGCACCCCAAACTCCTTAAACCAAAAACTCCAACACACTGATGTAAAAAATACCTGCTGCAGAGGTTATAACCATTCATACCTCTCCATCTAAGCACAAACAGGTTCCAGCTCACTGGTAAAGAAATGCATAGATGATCCTTACTCGAGTACTTGAGATACATGACCCACAGAAATTTGTATTTTTGTTGTAAGAACTTTTTGTTTAAGTAAGAACAATATGGTCTGGCAGAGTTTCAGCTTCTAGAGTGCTCTACAAGCAAAAGCACCAGTGGCTGTGGTTGTAAAAAGTGTGGCTGTAACCCATAAAAGCAACTGGGTGTCAGCTTCACAGCCAACAGTGTGCTGCTCTATAGGTTTAGCATTACTTAAAAAACACCTTACCATTTCTACTTCAGCATTAACAGCTTTGGGAATGGTGAATCTTTTGTTTTTGCTGTTGTATAATTAAAGTGGTTATATGTTTGACTTAAGGGGAAACCCAACAGTAGAAATTAATTACAACTATTAGATAGTAAAGTAGGTGGTTTGAGAAAGATGAAAAAAAAAACAACTGCACTACAAGAAAAGACATTTCACCCAACTAAAACAACATTTAAACCAAACCCATTTTTCTTCCTGAATGAAAAAAAACCCAGTTTCTGAAGAATGAAATTTATGCGTGAGACAGTCAGATATAACAAACCCTCCTTCTTGACATAAAAATGAATACATCTAAGGATGACTCAGTATTACCTGAACTTTATCTACCAACAATCCATTTGCTGTAGAATGTTGCTTCATTCTCCAGAAGAAAAATTTTTAACAAATTTCTTCCCTCTGCCCTCCTTCCTTTTCAGCACATAAAAGTCACAGCATTATGCATCCAAGTTCTACTATCACTGGATTTCCACTATAAGAATAATTCTAATGCTAAAGAATTTTCTTTTGATAAAGCAGATTCTACTAATAGTCAACATGTAAGGTGCTGAAAAGAGGGCACTTGTCCCTGGTATGACTAGGTTCCCACTGATTTTAGCAATTTGTAAGACAGCACTGTGATCCTTCTGTGTGTATCCAGGAAATGTAGCAGAATGCAAAATTAATGGCTCTTTCCTGGACACAGAATGTTCTTAAGTTTCCAAAGTCTGTAGGCGAAAGAACACTGACACGGTATTGCACATGAGAGGGAACAGATTAGAAGGGGATATAAATATTTGCTATGCATTGAACATATTTTCAAATAGCTGTGTGCATCAACAGTTTTTTTCACAAAATAAAGTTTGATTGTGCTGACCAATAAGCCATCTGCTGCTTAAAAGCTCTCTTCCTATTTATTTTTCAGATTCACGAAAAGTTGAGAAACAGATCAGCTGGTGGGTGGTAGACAAAAGAAGAGCAGCATCATCTTGTAAAACCAGTGCCTACATACCTCTGAAGCCTTGCACTCATATAATTTCCAGTACTGTAACCTTTTCGCCATTTATTTTCAAAATTCTTCACAAGTGAGCTTCTTAAGAAAAAAAAGCCAAGCCAGCTGTACCCTTGACAACTTTGACATAGGCTTCCACAAGCCTGAGTGTGATAACTCATCACACTTGAGGGTCCTTACCTCTCCCAGACCTCTCTCACTTTACAGAAGTGAAGTCACACGTACAGTAGTGTCCAGTGGGGATCAAAGTCAGCAACATGGACTAACCTCTGCCCCCAGAGATACCCATACAAGAAGATTTATGTAATTACAAGAATGCCAATTTGAAAAGGTGTTCCACAGATAAAAGAGTGCAGCTATATTCACCCTATAAAAATACAGAATGACCAATTCCACGGGAAAAGCCAGTCACTCCTTTAATTGTAAGGCAGACTAAAAATCAACATCTTTATCAAAACGGAGAACAGTTGAATCCAAAAATCTCAAGCAGTATTTCCTTTCATTAACACAAACCAAGCATAGTCTGCAAGAATATTAATTTATTTCTTTCAAACACATCATTTTTAAGGCACCCTGAAGGTGTCCTTTCATGATTTTATAAAACCTAAAATTATTAAAACCTTTCAAAACACAGACTCACTCAGGAAACTGTGTGTTCTTCTCATAATTCCTGAAGTCACTGGTACTGTAATAACAGCCTGTCAAATGCAAAATGACAGCAATTTCATAAATGAAGAATGGGCTTAGAGATATACTATGTTTATGAATTTACTTTGGTTGTCACTCAAATATTATTATTATAAAAAATGAGAAAACTGAAGTCAATTGATCCAAAAGAGAGACTAATTTCACAAATAAAATGTTTGGAACAATACAGACACTAATAATTTTAGTGTCCAGTTTTGCTCTGTATCTCTCTAGCCTTCAAGTTACTGAAAAAAAATTTAATTACCCATGAAACATGTCCTGCATTTATTAGAGTGACTTACAACAGATATACTTGGGTAAGTAAAAGAAAAGGCAAAATTGGCAAGAGAAAGTAGAGTATGGACCTTCTAAAAGACTTGTTTTTAAGTAAGCAACTTTGAAAATGGTGCTTTGAGAAAAAGCTTATGAGCAGTGCTAAGATGCACAATTTTCATGTTTTTTACATTATGTTTAGTTATTAACATTGATGACTTTTTGAAATTTGCTATTTCTATTGAATTTTACAAATGTACAGTGATAACAAGCAGGTGGCAGTGCATAACATAAAAACCTCAATACTTCTGCAACCTGATTCTGGAAAGGTCTGTGAACGTTCTTAACTCAAAAAATGCAAGCAGTCACCATACTTGAAAAAAGCACAGAACCAGTTCTTAATATTTTTACATATTTTCTTCCAAATTGCTTTGTGTACCAATTGTACATGAAATTCATGGAAGTTTATGAAATTTTTATTTGTCTTTACTAACTAAATTCAGCAAATTGGCAACCAAATCAAAGCCACTATATTAACTTACAAACACTAATAGGGAGCAGTATTTAGCAGACATGATGGAAGTATCGAGTCATGGGAAAAGCTGACTGAAGAAAGGGACTTTGATTATAGATTCAGTGGATTCTTTGGAAAATGTAGTGGGAGGTTGTGCTCTGTTTCATTTCACCAAATTCTCAAATTTGATTACTATGATAAAATCTAGTTGTTGTTTTGTTGGTTCTTTTTCCACAGACTTGGTAACTTGGGATGACCTTGAAGGGATAATCACCATTTTGCCTTCCAGCCAGCCCTTACTTCTACCAATGTACACATTTAAAAACTGCAACATGTACTGCAGTCAAATGCACCCAGATCAGCATATCAGGAATAATTACTCACAAGAGTATACCTAAATTTATGGCAAAAAATGCCCAAAGTTGAATTTTATGTATAGCTTTACTTATCTGTCTGCTTAAATAACCAGGGAGTTGGAATCGGATAACAGCAGCTTTTAGAGATGTTACTGCAGAAAATCAACCAAAACCCCTGCAACAAAACCCCCAACCAAACCCCAACAATCAAACAAAACAAAAAACTCCACCCCACTTTATTGTCTTATATAGTTTGCTATGAAAAAGGAGAAAATGAGACAAAATTGTTGTAGGACACATACAATATTCAATGAGATCACATATTAATCCTATTTATTAGTGTGAAGGTGAGAACTTGCATTGACTTCTAGTGTTATTATTTCATTGTTTTTTCACTTCCAAGCCTTACTGAATCCCAAAAACATTTTGAAAATGGCATGGATTTGAAATGAAGAATGTTTCTGCACGACCTGAACAATAGATTCTTAAAAATTAATTAATCCAAAATCAACATTTGGAACCTATCTTGAGTCAGGAGTGACCCACAATAACTGGAAAGACTAAGATTTTTCACAGTTCAAAGTAAAGGCTTTTAATATTTTTGAATTACTGTAACTGCTGAACAAGCCCAACACTAATTTCATCCACACATCAATAAAGTTTAAGTGTTTCATTAAATTTAAATTGGTATTCGTTGTGTAAAGAAATTTTAAGCTAATGAAATCTTTTTTATTACAATGGATCTGCTGTACTGTTAGAAGTTGATCATATTTTCCCACTTAAAAAGGGTTCAAGGGCTTGATAACTTGGCTACTGAGAGAATGTGCTCCAGGCTGAATTTTGTATAGAAGTTTTGTATAGAGAAAGTTGAGGCTTTTTGTTACACTAGAATTTTTAACTTACAAACACGCACACACCCTTGGACAGAAAGTGTTATGAAGTACTGAAGAGACAGCTTTTCCCCGCTGTGCTAGCAGGACTCTGTAAGTCTGTCCAGTTGCAAGGTTCATTTTGGAGACTATTTTATCAGTATTTTTAAAATGCTAAAAACGACAGCATCCTTAACTACTGCATACATTCAGGGTTATGAAAATAATACTTTTTTACTATTCCTTTTTCATCTTGAAATCAATATATTTTTATGCTTGACCATAGACACCTTAGGCAAAACTTCAAACCACAACCGAGAATGTGAACTGACCAGTGGGTTCACTAAGGACATCAAGATTATTGGATCTCCTCTGCTGAGTTGTCTGGGGCGAATTCCAGACGTTTTAAGATGATTGCATCTGCACAGGAGGTAGTATAATGCTGTATTTTATATGGCCCTTGAAGAATCTCCACCAAAAAACACTACGCACCTTTATCAGGGGAGATCACTCACTGTTACAGGCACCTACATGCTAAAGTTTAACAAGACAAAATCATTCTCTAAGCACAAAAGAGTGAATTATAGGAACTACAAAGGCAGCCCCATGCACAGAAAAGTCTGGTCATTTTGATAGAGCTGAGTTTATTTGGACTACTACCAAAGTTTGAGCTTGGGACTTTCCATCCAAATATCACACACAAATGTCTGATCCTTTATAATTTGAACTGGAGGACTATGATTTAGCTACAATCACCAGCAAACCAACTCCTTCTACAGATCAACCTTAAATGGGAGCCACATTCACCTATGGATAAGTAACAACAACACAATTAGGTTTCCCAAATATTAATCACGATCTGTAAATGCTTCTTGATCTCACAATGCTCCAACTGCCTCCTGAAACTGTGATGGTGACTCCTGTATGATCTGGATAAAGATTGCCAGAGGGACTTGGAAACAGTTCTGGATAGAAGAAGAGAGCAGTCACAAGATCTTTTAGCAGCTAACACTACCCAACTGCATATTCTGAGAGAAAGAGAAAGGTGCCCACAATTAGCACACCTGTGGAAATAAATCTTTGAAGGAAGAGAATAAATCCAAGCAAAAAAGTCTTTACTAGAAACTCTAGAACAGATCTGATACCATAGTTTGGGACTAGAGGTAATTTTACTTTTCATGTGACTTACTTTCCCCCACTCTACTAGTTTCATTACACCTCAGATTGTTAAAGATTGCTACTTGAGCATAACCAAGATGATAAAAAAAATCTGGTTTCTAAGAGTAACAATTGAAGGAGCAGTCTTAACACAACTCACTCAAACACCTCAAACACTTCATTCACAGCCAATTTTTAATTTCTTTTGGCTTAAAACCCAACTAGTAATGAAATAAAACCAAATAGTAGTAATAGTGACTATTGACTTGGCATTCTAAGCTTTTTGGCCTATGATCTTATACCTCCCTCACCTCCCTAGTCTTCAGTTCTGGCTTCCAAACCCATCTGAATCAACCCCATTGAGTTCTTCCTCTCACACATTTCCATCCATTAATTTCTACTCAGTTATCTAACCTGAAAACCCAACCTGCCTGTGCTCCAAAACTGTTCTCTGTATCATTCCACAACACTGGGGCACAAAAGAATTCAGCAAATCAGAAATATAAAGATGCCATTTGTTCCTATCAAATGCAACATAAACATGAAAGCATCCACTATGCCAACAAGCTAGACCAAGTAGTAATTATTTTGTTGATGACACAAATTATTACTACTTCTGTTTTATTGAAAGGGTTGAGACAATACAAAACTTGTGTGGATAAACCCTCATTCATACTTTTAAATCAGGAGTCCTGGAAGAGGGGGGGGGAAATGCTTTCCCTTTCTCCTCTATGCATTATTATTGATTTCAATTTCCAATTAATTTCCTGTTTTGAGCAATGCAGGGATCATATCCTATTATGAAAGACAGTCATAAAAATACTAAATGATATTAGAAGAACTTAAGTGTTTCTCAAAGAGTATACTTGAGGGCCTAAAAAAATTTAGGTCTTCTTGTACTAAAATCAAAACTAGTGCAAAACAAAAGTTGTTGACATTAACAAATTCCCTCACAGAGGCTGGCAATATAAACAAGAAAATGCTGAACTGATGACATGCTTCATACAACTTCCTACAACTGGCTAGACAACAGAAGAGATTTCTGAGCTGTCAGACATACCTGATAAGTAAATCCTCTAAAGCTGCAATAACTATAATCTCATTTAGGTATTAGAGTGCCTTGTCATACCATCAGTTAGAACAGGTATGTGAGCAGACACAATTCTCAAGCTAGAAGACCAAGCTGCCATCTGACCAAGGAATCACAGCTAGACTTCATTTTAGAGACACAAGGATTATGCACTCATGCTCTTCCCATCCCTAAAGCAATATAAATGAAGTTTGGTTTAGGTCTTCACACTGTTCAGATGCTTTTCCCAAATACATTCTTTCCCTTTTTAAAATACACCTTGCTCAAACAGTCAATTTTCAAATTTGCTGACCACTTAATTTTACAGTTTGAGAAGAATGCAGGTTTTCCAACTCTTAATGAAAATTGAGAAGGTAGAAGGTAAAATGTTTTTTGAGCTTAATTCATGGAGCCTAATAGTCTTTAGCAAGGCACAGATGCATAGACAGAAATGCCACAAGGTATCCTAGCAAGAAGTTTGACAGGTAAAGCCAAAGAGAAGCTGGAAGAGTGATGGAGTCCAGAGGCCACGGAGACAAGCCAACAAAAACTTGAATCAAAATGTGCAGCAGAAAATCTTGCATGCAAGAAGGTGGAGAAGCACAAGAAGATATCTAATAAGATACCAACATTCAAGTGAAGCTCAGTGTGTAGCAAGTAGGAACCGGATAATGTGATGTCTGTCCAGGATGATTTCTAATGGGATTTCTATTATAGTCAGAAATTAAAGGTAACATATTGGCAGAAACTACAGGAAGCTGAAGGACCATTGCTTTCTTCTGTTCTTATCTTTTACAAGAACAATGTGCATTCTATTTCACCAGCTAAATAATCCTTAAAATTAACTCAGACACCAATATAATATCACAATACAGTGTTGTCAGAATTGAGAAAAAAAATGAAACCTAAATGTCTCAAAATGAAATTGAAGAAAAATTTCATGTTAAAATGAAATTACCCAAATGAAGGTATTTTGAAATAAGCATTGAAATTTGTGCTTATGTTTCAAGCAGCAAATTAATTTTTTACAAAAAATGGCAAGGCTACAGTATGAGGGCCATTGGCTTTGCAATTTTAGTACATGGTTCTACTCTGTGAAGAACTTTGTGTAGTAAAACAAACGCAAGAACTGCAGTCCTTTAACGCATGGATTTTTCACTTACTGATTGAATGGGTCATTTAAGAATGAAATAATTCATCCTAATACAAATTTGATTATTATATAGTTGGTATTTCCTTACCAGAAGCACAAAACATCAATTTACTAATGTATGTCGCAAGAGCAGTTAGTTTGAATGAAAACCAGCATAGTTTAACTGGACTATTTAAAGACTGCTGTGTATAAGAATCCTCTTGTGTCATAAACAAGCTGCTAGCATTTTTTAACAAAAAACCTCAAACTGGCAAGTCCTTGAGCAACTTCATTTGCCAGTACAGAATCCCTTTTTCCCTTAACATTCTATGCAACAGACCTGCAAAACATCATTTTCATCCTGTTCACATACATGGCACATTATATCCCTGCATCAAAATATCAGAATTTGGCCCTATTAAAAGCATAAAATTCAGACAATTCCTAAAGACGGGACACCAACAGTTGAGGATTGTTGGGAGTTCAAAATTGTCAATCTGATGTAAGTAAGATAATTCTGAAGCCATCGTTTTAAACCGTTAGGAGAAATCTAAAGGATTGCAGAGATTTCAAACAAAACTATTTTGCACATTTCAGTCAAAAAGTAATTGCTTATTTCTAACAAAAAAAAAGAAAGAAAGAAAATGATTTGTACTATATCCAAATGTTTTTAAGATGTAAATGCACTTGTCATCTTTCATGTAAGCAGGGTGCTAGTGCCCCAAATTAAACAAAAGAAGAAAAGTTAGGGTTGACAAGTATGTCGCTGCGTAACTACAAATTAAATATGCCTTTTGATATTTAATTTTTAACTGTTGAGTACCTTTTCATCAGGCTATCGCCATTAGAAGTTTTTTATTAGATTATTAAATTAGACAAATAACAGATAAAAGACGTGACAAGTATAAAAAATCTGATTTTGCAGATCTGACGCACTTAATCTTTTCCTGTGATAGTGGCATTTCATATATTTGAAATGTTTCCAACAATGATCTCTTAACACACCAAAGAAGAAATTCAGATATAAATTGACTACATTTAATTTATGCCAAGTACAGAATGAATATCTAAAAACCACAGTCACCTTTCAGTTGAAAGTGCAAAATCACCTAAAACTTTCAAAGCAATGTGAAATTTTAAATACAACCCCCTGCCAATATCTGACAACACAAGTCAAACATAAAAGATACATGTTTAAAAAAGATTGTTAGAATAGCAGCTGAAAATCTGTATGCTTGTGAACTCTGAGTGAATGCTGGCTACACTTCATAGTAGCCAGCATTTCAAAAGTAAGTTATGAAGAGATATCATCATTATCTGAATTGTTCAGAAAAATAAATGAACATCAACATTTTGTGTGGTATACAAATCCTCACATACTACAGTCTTAAAGAAATTAATACAGTAGTTGCAAATGTAAACAAATAAAATATAATCAAACTTGCCACATTATGAAAAGTAATTTGCCATTTGCATGCAAAAGCTCACATTAATAATTTAAGACTGAATGCCCACATACTACAACTACCTTACTTGTATTACACAAACATTCATACACAGAAATCTTTTCTAGCCAAATTCAGAGCAACCACCTCTTTCACTCTCTAAAAGCCTATAGCCTTGCAACTCAAAAAAGATCAATTTTTTAATACAAAAAAAAGTTAAAACATAAATAAAAAAGCTGCCTAATTTTGTCATACGACTAAGATATAACTTATGCTTTTTAAACTAGAAATAAAACCCCCACAAACCCCCACAATTTACTACCAAAAAATACTACCAAAAAAGAGATATATGAACAGGAATAAAAAACCTCTTGTATGTTAAATTATCAGATTGACCAGTATACACAAAAAACAACCTAAATGCACACTTGGCAACTGATTAACACTATGTTTCCTATTGTTCCTTTCATCTCTTTTAATTATGTTAATAATGTAGAATAAATTAGAACAATGTTTCAAACAAGAGAAAAGAACTAAACTAGATTTCCCTGCTGCTGCATGTTAAAGTCTTGTAAAGACTCAGAAGTCTACATTGAAATTAAACTGAAAACTTAAATGAGTTATTTATTAACAATAAATCTAATTAAGTCAATAAAACCGCCTTCTAACACCAGCAGTCACACCTTAGATCAAAATAAAGAGTCAAACATAAAATCACAGTGCACAAGCTCTGACATTCAGATCTTTCATACTGAAAAGCACATGCATGTTGAAAAACCAAACAATAAATGTTTTAGCACACAGGCTAAATGAAAATTTGCCCCATGCAAACAATTCATCCTATTTTATATTTAAAACTGTAACAAAAAGCATATGTATAAGAAAATATCTGATAATTACAAGACAATTGCCTAAATGAGCAGGGCATAAGCTTCTTCCATACTGACAGAAACAGTGTACCAACACCTGAATAGCATATATTTTTCAAAGCTTGCTCAAAAGACAAGCCTCTTAATTTTATTCCAAATTCTTCTTCAGAACTGTTCATTTAATACCGTTCCTCTCATTCTTGTATTTCCTAAGAATTTTATGATACAAGAAATTGTTGCTCCCAGTACTTACACCCAAATGCCTGCAGAGCTGCCAATGATAAATAGTGCCAAGGTTTTTGGATAAGATTTTTCTGAATGTTCTACAACTTACAAGACTTTAGCTAGTCAAATTAACCATGGATGTTCAAACTGTCAAGATTCCAAGAAGGCATTTTAAATAAAAAGACAAAAGTGCTTAAGTGAGTTATTTACACGACATAGTAAACTCTGTGAACAGAAACCTACCTGCACCTTTTTTTCCCCACTCTGATTATGCTTCACTCACTTCTCAAATTCTCTAACAGCTCAGGACAGATTTTTGCCTGTATCAGTTCCACTTAATATAAAAACCAGTTGTATTTCCAAATCAGCTGTCATTTTATGAAGCAAGTCAAGTGTGCTCATGTGGGAAAAAATATTATTTAAAGATGGATTTATAAATTATTGCATTTGTGTAGTTTTTATTTGTGCATAATTTTTACTGATATGGAAAAGAAAACAAACAAAAAACTAGACTGGAAAAATTTTCTTACTGCATCGGTCTACATGGCTCAACAACAATACTGGGAATAAATGCATGAAATTTCTGTACAGGAAGTTAATGTGGATTTGATTCATTTTGCTGATGATGTAGACCTTGACTTTTAGAGCCTTGATTTTCAAAAAGAAACAAGTTGATAACACTGTCATTATTGAGGCTATTGCTGTGCTATCCAGTGGTATTGCCTATATATAGTATTGCCTGTAGTGATGCTCCAAATACAAGGAATTCATACATAACTTGTGTAAGCTCTGCAAAGAAAGTAATCAGTAATATTAATAGGCTGTTATCCCTAGAGGATCAAAGTGCAAGATTGAGGGGATTCCTTAATTCCACAGCAGCCTCTGGTAGGCTCACCTGTCTAGTGAATATCAGATTTCTCTGTCCTTTTACTTGCACTTCAAGCCGTCTCTTGTTTGAATAATCCTGTGCAATCCATTTATGTTTATAAATAAAAATTGATTGATTCTATTTAATTTAATTTCTAAATCCTATCCTAATTTATGCTTTTAACTTGCTCATCCAGTCCTGGTTTCCCACCTTGCTCCACTCATTGCTTGATACCAGTCTTCATCACAAACTTTTTGTTCCAGTCTTTTTGTTCCTCTTTTGCAGTTACATGATTTCCTATCTCAGCATTAGCATCCTCCCCCTGAATAATTCAATCTATCCAAAAGCATTACTGCCAATAGTCCATATCAGATGTCCTCTGCAGAGGACTGTTCAGAAACAGCTGTAGTCTTGAAGCTCTGGACTGGACAAAAAATTTACCACCAGAAAATTGTTAATCTTGTTCCTAAACAAATAATGAGTATTTTTATATGCACATTTTCAAAAATGTCCTTTGCAAAAGATGTGTCATAGCATCAACATGCATGCCAACTCTGGTCAGATTTTCAATGGTCAGATGGCTTAAAAGTTTCTGACTGAACCAGGGAAGTTATTTGCCTTTTCCCTCTCTTTTACATATGGGCAAATTGATGTTTTGACCTCTTCTTTCCCCTCAGAAAAACTGTTCTTGTCAAAGTTCACCTTTTTACTATCATCATTAGTACTATTTGAAAGCTGATGCAGAAACAGCACACAAAAAAATCTTCACGCCAAACTCTAATGTCCTGGTAATCATCTAGTAAGAATACAACACTACACATCACTGATAGCACCACTCAGGAACACAACTGAGGCCTAAATAGTTTGCCTTGCCATTAATTTTTTTTTTTTTTTTTTTTTTTTTTTTTAAATTAAGGCTTTGAAAGTCAAAATCAAAACCAGGAAAATGAAACAAATCAAATATTTAAATTTTGCAGTCATAAAGATTACTGAAAACTGATAATAATTTCCAATATACATTTTTGTCTTAACAAATGAAAATGTCACTCTTTAACAAATCCTTGAGTGAATGGTGTGTTTGACTCACATTAGACCCACTCCCAGTCATATGCATGCTATTTCAGTTTAATGAAGTAGGTATTTTTCAATGTTGTTGGAGATTAAATGTAACACAGAGCTTTGTTTGTTTTGGGTTTTCCTAAGAGGAAAATAAAAAAGATAGCACGTCTACTGCAGTATTAACTGCATTGTTTAGATTATGTATCAATATATTTTCTCAATTAAAATCTTAGTGTACAATTTAAAGTTGTTTGTGAATACCAGTTTATTGAAAAAAAAAATACATGGCTCTTGGGTGATTTTTTTCCTTTTTTTGATTGAATACTGGAAAAAAACTGATTCTCATTTGCCCCACAAAAAGGCTGTTTTTCATCCAGTCCTTTTCAATAATAAAGTTCCCCTACCTTTGTGAAGAGCTAACCTGTCAAACACTTACAAATTTTATCTTCAGAGCACCAAATATTTCCAGGGTCAATGAACCATTGCTGTATCAAACTGAAGGTCCTCAAAGGTACATCTTCTTGGGCTTTTGGCTGGGATAGAGTCAATCTTCTCCCTAGTAGCTTGTTTAGTACTGTATTCAGTATGAGAATAAAGTTGATAACACATCCATGACTCAGGTGCTGCTCAGCAATGCTTACACCAAGTCAAGGACTTCAGCATCTTACACTGCCCTGCCAACAAGTGGGTGGGGATCCATGAGAATCTGGGAAGGGACACAGTTGGGCAGCTTTCCCTGACTGGCCAAAGGATATTCCATACCGTATGATGCCATGCTCAGTATGTAAACTAGGGGGAAAGCTGGCTGGGGGCAGGCTGGGCATCTGTCAGTTGGTGGTGAGTGATTCTTTTTCATTTGCATCACTTGTTTCTCTTTCTTCTTCCTTGTGGTTTATTTATCTCTTTGTTATTTTCCTTTTCATGAAAATTTATTCTTATTATTTTATTTCAATTATTAAACTGTCCTTATTTCAACACACATGATTTTTTACTTTTACCCTTTTACCAGGGCAGGAGAGGAGTGAGAGAGCAGCTGTGTGATGCCTAGTTGCTGGTTGATGTTAAATCATGATACATTTATACCCGTAATCAATAGAGTACCTTCGACAGAGGTTAATTAGTCAGAAAGGTAATTAATCATCTAGGTGGACAAGCACAGAAGTAGTGCCTATTTGTTCCTTTTTAACATGTTTAGCTTGGGGATTAACAAAAAAACTTCAAACAACTTTTCTACTATTTTGAATTGGCCAACACTATGATACATAATCCTGAAGAGGTGCCTCTAATATTCACTGTCTTCACTTTAATTTTTGACACAAACCTACAGAGAAAGTATATTAAGTCAACAATAAATTAGACAACAAGAAGGCTAAGGCCCTCCTGTATCAGAAATACAAAATTCCCTTTAAACAAAGAAAAGACTGTAGAATAATCCTAAAGGCAATATGAGCCTAGTAAATAGATGCCAATGCACTAGATCAAGAAATGGGCATATAGAAAGCTGACACAATGTCTTTGTCTTGGTTAGCTGGTGGGAATCCAAATGTGCCAAGTGAAAACATACTTCAAATATGATGACAAGCTATGTATTATTCATACACATTTTTGAATGTGCAAGATGAGTATCTAAGTTATTTCTGTAGAACATTGTATCACAATGTATATTCTGAGCAGAAAAGTAGTAACAAGAGATGGAAGACACACTTTTGTCTAAAGTATCAAACTCTTAAGCTACTTTTGCTTTGAGCAAACAAGCAACTGCAGCTCTTGATTCACAGATTACCAGCGTCTCTTGTAATTACCTCCGTACCCAATTTGTACACACAGAATTTTTACTAAGTCTGACATACAACTCCATGCAAAAATCAAAACAAGAATGTACAAATTGATTAGGACAAGATCACCTTCCAAATGCCATGTACTATGTCACTGCAACTAATTTCTACTTTGTATTTACCAGGCAGTCATGTGGTAAGGGATTGAAATGTGTCAATTTTACATAGGACAAAATACGTGTTCAAAGGACCTAAGTATGCACAGTATTCACTACTGCAAAAAAAAAAAAAAGGTAGACTCATTTATATACTATGCTCCCTCAAAACAGGTGATATTAAGACATCTAAATAATGACTAACATTTCAGCCATTTTAAACACCTTATACCTGCCCTTCAATGGTTTAATATTCTTTGCTGAACTACTGGTATAATTTTTCCTCTTGAGAACTGTAATTACATCTATTATAAAAGTAGCCAGATTCTATTGGAAAATACCCCAAACTACCTCAATGAATTTCATAAGAAAATAGAAAAGATGGCTTTTATAATTTTTTCTATTATATACAAGCAATGAAGCAAAATAATCACAAAAAACAAGTATTAAAGAGATTATCAATAATGAAAGCAGCTTTAATCATTTGAGGGTATTTGAAAAATGATTTAGGAATTAAGTAAAGTCTGTGAGAAAGAACTCATAATGAGAACATGTCAAAAGTTAAAAACACAGACTAGAAAAAAGTTTTTAATTGTACAGTATGTTTTAGTTCCTATCAATCACTGTTAAAATCATTTGAGTTTAATACGCAGATATTTACCTGTTGGAACGAGACAATCTTTCCAATCAAAATATCCTGCATAAATGCCAGGTTCTAACGACCCAACTATTGGATCTGCTTTGAATTCAATGTACATTTCAAACAGTCTTTGATCCAGTTCTTTCAAGGATTCCATACTAACCTAAAAAATTAAACAAAAAAAGGAAAGAGAAAGAACACAATAAATAGTCATTAACTAAAAGAATTTAATCACATACCCAAAAAATTTCTTCATGTCTTCTTTAATTTCAGCAAAAAGCAGCAATTACTGACACATTTCAAGTCATAATTATGTATATAAAAACTTAAGAACTTTCATATTATCTGTCCATCCTACCCCGTATAATTTTTTTTCCTGATTGTATTCAACATTTTTATGAAAAATACAAGGAGTGTCTAAGCAGGCAGATCATTCAGTAACTGTCTACTAGCATGATTTTTTTTCCCTGCATGTTAGGAGGTAAACAACTGAATTTTGTGACTGCTTTAAAATATACCCATAAAAATTTCCATCCTTAAACATTAATATTTTTGTATAATCCTTTAGATTTATCAATTTTAATTTTACAATTTCTCCCTATATTTAAAAAAAACCCAAACATTATTTATTTAGAAGTCTCTGTCTTCTGAAACCGAACCTAGGGACTTCCCTGCTCTACTTCACATCTCTGTACAATAGAAGGTGCAGCTCATCAACATCTCATCTGCAGAACTCTTCTCTTTTACAGCTCTCCATGCATTCTTTTTTTGGTAATTCACACAAACCCACACTGAAAGCTAAGGGGATATGGACCGTTTGTTCACTGTATCTGAAAAAATTTAAATTTTATTAATTTACAATGCTTTTTATTAAACATAGGCACCCCCTGTAATTATAGCTTCTACAATGATTCTATAACAGAATACATATAATAAAATGTTGAAGTAGAACACCAGTATCTAAACATAGTAATGTATGCTAAATGCAAATAAAATGAAATGAAAATTAGGATCAAAATGTCATGTCACTTCTGCTGAAATGCATTTACCTTTATAAATAAGAGCTAAAGCAACAAAAAAATGAAGCTTTTAAACTAGTGTTCGTTTTCCTCAGCCATTAGGGGAAAAGGCACACATACACACGTGTATATGAATAATAATTTCCAGAAGTAAAAGGGTTTAAAAGCGAGGTCTGCTTTAAAAGTAGGTCTCCAGATCAGACTAGGAATCCAGAAGAAAGAAAAGATTACATATCATTCCTTTCTAAGGATTTAATACTGCAAACTGTAGAATAAGGGTTGAACCTTATTCACTAGAGGGATGTCTCTAAACGTGCTCTATTCTAGCATGCCTGCCTTGTTAAATGAAGAGAAAAAGGAACTGCAATACTTGAGTCAGGAACAGAAGCAGAGAAGCTTTCAGGAAGGAGATCACAAGTGTAAAGGAAAACAGTTGTAATTAAGGTCAAAGCTGATGTTAGGAAAGTTGAGATGGTGAAGTTGGTGCTCAGAAACAAGACACACCACAACTTTCCTGCTTTCTAGGTGATGAACTTTGATTTGTCACCAGAGGATCTCTATATCAAAGGAAAGCTTTCTGTAAGGCATAAGAAGATCAAGGCTTCTACCTGACTGCCTATTTTTAAAAAGAAGAACACATTTTAAAAAATGTGAAATCTCGCTCTTTTTTCTTCTTACACAGGTTTCAAGGCATATTCCACTTTAATTTCTTATGATTCTGGAGAATAATAACCCTTAGACCATGCCTATTTATCTTTGAACTAATGGGAAAAGTAAATTTGAGTGCAAGGTCCCTGAAAATATGCACCCATCCAAAGAAGCAGTGAAACAACTGCTTCAATGTTCCTCAGCAAAGTGTTTTAGAATTAAGTAATTCCACCTTCCACTTTTGCAGTCATTCAATACAAAAGATCACCTACACATTCAACACAGGATTTTTTGTTTCATAGAAGTTCTCTTCAACCTGTTTCAAGTTCAAATCACACGTAAGATAGTGGTAACCTGGTTTTTCAGATGGTGGAAAGATTGCAAGAAAGAATGAACAATTAATCTAAAAGTAATTTGGAGCCCAGGATTGGGAGAAAGAAGCAGAGCAGAAGTCCTTAACGTCCACTGTGTATATTTGATTTCCTGACCCTCAAGTGGGCTAAATGCTTACGAAAATATACAATTCTCACATTGTTGTCTTTCTGGTATGAACATCCCTGTGACTACAGTTTTCAATTCTTGCATTAAAGCCATTTTGAGCCTCTACCCTTCCATGTTATCTAATTATCAGAATTGTGGAAACAATTTTATTCAGAAGCTTAATCAATAAGATGGATGAATTTTATGGGATACATTTCTACTTCCTAAATGACTAAAATTATTTTGAATTAAAGAATTTCCACAGAGAAATACAAAGGTCATGAGCATGTGCCAAGGTAGCACATGCTAAAAGCATAGTGTAATGTTTATCTGCTTTATGTAATTTTGTATTTGGCACATTAAGAAAAAACATTGAAATAATCATATAGAATGTAAGGAAATGTTCTTGGCTACCATTTATAATTTCTGTACTTCAGAATATTAGATAATAATGATTTCCCTACTAACAAAGGCAACTTCAAAAAAAATAGCCCAGTGTAAGAACAGATTTTTTTAAATTAAAACACACTAACAAATTCACTTTAAAATTAAATTTATAAAGCTGACAGAATTTAAAAGTATAATTTTGTTTCAGTCTTCTCAGATAATAACTAATCTTAAAAAAAAAAGTTAATTCTTTATTACAACTTTTTAATCTAATATTTAAATACATTAAAATTTTTCAGAAGTCAGGTGACAGAACAAAAATCTGAAACAATCAACTCATCCCTCTAAACATGTGTGAGCTTCCAGCCTCATTTAAAACTAATAAAGGACTCAAAAATTGCCCTCTTAGGATGACTATCTAATTATCCAAATCCCCCTAGCTGGCATTACTCATTGATGTGTCCCATATATGCAGTATTGCACCAGTCAGAGTTTTCAAAGGGTTAACACAGATTGGAAATCAGTCTGCCACTTCAACATCTGAATTTGGTCATTTATAAATGTACCATACTTTTAGTGGCAATACTTTGATGAGGCTGTGCAAGGCAGGGTGTTGAACACACACATAACAGATGTCTTAGCTGCTTCTAACTGTACTGGGATCAACTCTCAGCAGCAAAAAATGGCAACATCCAGAGTAATTTTCTATTTTGTACAAACCATACAAATCATAGCAATCCCTTTCAAATACTATTCAAAACTACTTAGGCTGTAGAAATGCAGCAACATGCAGGCATAATGGGACTAAGGATGTACTACATAGTTCAACAATCAGTTTGAGTGAAATACTGTACTCTATACTGGAAAAGATAACATTTTACTTCCAACCAACAAACATTTCTGTAAATAATCTAGGTTTATGGTCCTAAGGATTAAGTCACAACATTTCTTATAAGAAGTGATTAATCTTTACAAAAAGGCAGGAAAATGAGACAGCTACTGCCACCCACTTTGACATTTTCGTTCTTTGAAAAAGAAAAAACAACAAAAAACACCCCCAAAACACAACAAAAAAACCATGAACTAGTTTATGATCAAGAGCTATCAGTAATGCAGATTTCCAGATGAAATAATTTATCAAGTATATTCCTGAGATAACAATCTTTTACTCTCTGCATGGAGAGAACACAGTGACATTAAACAGCTTTACTCAGAAATCTGATAAGCTCTGCCATTGAACACAGAAGTCCTGAACAAGAGCTCACATTTTCTGTACCAGCTACTTAAGCCCTGTATGAACACAAAGAACCATACCCTTGTTGTTATTGCTGTGTCCAACTAATGCCTGGAGTCCCACCCATTTGTGGAAGGCTCACCCAGGAGTCATTTTGGATGTTTGGACACTTGCACCTACTTTTCTCAGATGGTAAACCAAATAAAAATCTTCAAGCAATGATGCTTCATTCCAGTGCTCTCACTTACTTGAGTTATTTTATCAACACCTTGAAAGCCATGTTTCTCAAAATGTTCAGCTACATTAAGGAAGGTATGACGTTCCAGGTAACGGCAGTTACTGAGTGCAATTAAAAGTCTCTGCTCCTAAAAATTAAGACAGACCATAACAGTTGAAAAAAGAAGTATCAGCATAACCAACACCATTTTACTGACTCTCTGTGCATAATAAACATTCTCATAAATAAAGTAGGGTATAAGTACTTTTGTCAATAAACTATTGAGAACTGAATGATTGAACATGATGCTTCTTCTTATAGGATCCAGAGCATTCACTGGAATAGCTGTGACTAATACAGAACTGTGGTTAAAACTTCTTTACAAAAATTAGGTTTGGACAGCTTTCCAGGAAGTTGTTTCTGGATTTTACTTTGTTTCAAGAAATGCACTAAGAACTATGACCATCATAAAATCAACTGAAGATCATCTTCACTTTCTCATGAAGCTGGCTAAAACACAGGAAGCAGGTACTGAACGCATGCACTCACCAACTCTCAAAGACTAGAAGGTTCTGAACTACATTGTATAATTTCAGCAGTTTGAAGAAATTCTAGGTGGTTATAATTTATGTCTGTTCTTCAATGATTTTTTAACTACAGGGGATTCAAATACATTCTGGGGTTGAGATACCACAATTGCCTTTCCTTGATCTTGGTATTATAAGATATAGTTTCCAAACAAGACAGAACTACTATTTAAATAGACTGGATCTCCTCTCTTCCTCTCTTCTTTTAATTTCAAACTACTGTTCTACCTCAGATGAAAGTTTAAAATCAACTGAGAAAATATTCTGAAAACAAAATTATTTGACAGTAAAGTCACCATAACAGCACTGATCTGATTAAAAATGGTATTGGTTTACAAACCCAAAAGTCCTGACAGTTTTGTATTTCAGTAATAAAATGACTAGGACTGAGAGTTGCCTTCTTCTTTAAGTTATAATCAGTCAGTAATGCAGACTATTCAAAAAATGAGAATTTAAAAAATACAATGACCAATCTTACTCCAACCACTCACTTTCTCTGCTCTCATTCAAGAAAGACAAGACAAAATATCTTGTGATTTACATAAGAAAATTATACCATAGAACCATGGAAGCCAGACATTGTCTAAAATGATGATTACTTTTTTTAAAAAAGTATTTGTACCTATGACAGATAGGAAGAAGCCCCAGCCACAAGTCAACAATTAATATCAAATCTATTTGATGCAAGAATAAGGTGATACAAAGAACTAGCTATCATAGTCTACAATTCAGAAACTTGACCCAGTTTGGCAATCTAAGATTCTTTATTGTAGCAGAAATGCTTATTGCTCTTGTAAATTAGGCAAAGCTGGGCTTCTGACCACATTCAAAATCTGTACTAAGGAATATTAATTTCACAAGAGGTTCTCAGTAGGTTTCTTGCAGGTAAAACCTATATTTTTTCATCAGCTGCTTAAATGGAAGAAAGTACATTAACCAAACTGTCAAGAATATTAAAAAAAAATAATCTTTTTCCAACTTCAAAAACCCAAAATCAAACAAGCCAAGCAAATAACTAACACGGTAAATTTTCTGAGGGAAATTGTGTTACTGAATGTCTGTATCTTTGTGGGTTTTAAAGAGTAACTAATAATCAGACTGATTGTAATCTGAAACAAGGTCATAAATCAGAAGTCAAATCCTAAGGTGACTTAACACCAGTGCTATTCTCACTGATTTCTGTGATGTCATTTTAGTTTCTGAGGACCTGCTTTCAAATAGCACTTTAATGAGTTACCTTAACATGGTACACTAAGATACCATAAAAATCAGTGCTTTCAACAAGAGAAACGCCTACAGAATACAAAATTGTTCTGTATAAGAAAGAAAACAAATAAACAATATTTACAATATTGCAACAATAAAAACGAGACACATTCCGGTATCTTTGAGAAGTATTTTCACATCAGCTTTTAGATATAGAAGCCAAACTTACTGAAGAAAGACTGGATTCTTCATGAATGCTTCCAAACAAATCTGGAGATGAAACATCAACTGAAAGACTAGGAATATTGTTTAAAAAGTAAGTATATACACAAGTATAGTGCTTTTGATTATTTGATACACGGTGGATTCAAATCAACAGGAATGAAATGCAATCCTGTTCAAACCCCCCTTAGACCAGATAACAAAGCAGCCCACGTTCAGTTTTTCCAAGATGCCCACAAAGCCTGCAGGAGGAGCCTGGTGGTCTAATAGTACTATTCTACCTACAGATCTTTCCTTTCCTTCCTAAAGCATCTTTCTTTTCTTTCATGTCTCTGTTTTGCCACAGATTCTGTTTTTACACCTATTCAGCCAATAGTCATCTGAATAGGAAGAAAAAGAAATTTCATTTAAACCAGAGTTAATTTGCCCTTTCCAATGCATACTGCTATATTTGCCAAGTCTACGGCTTTTCACAAGTGTTTGTAACTATTGTAAGCTTAGGCTACTCTGACTTGTTTTGGTCTCTAAAATAAGTAGCTCATAAGCATTTATTGGACAAACAACTTTTCATGAATTTAGCAGAAATACCAATACAATCAGTAAAAAAACAGAAGGGAAGAAGAGAAAGGCAGGGGATGGTTCACCATGACTGGACATTACTTAGTGACAAGTACAACTGATTTCATGTAAAGTCATGTCAAAAGCAACACATCTGCTTCAACAGCACACAACTTGTGTCACTGAATAGAACTGTATAAGTAATGTAATATTAATTATCTTGTACAATCTTTATTATATGATGCTACACAATGCTTTTACATAAAAAGTATCTGCTATTATTTCAAACCATCACCATACAGAGGCAAAAGTATTCACAAGAAATATGAAATACAGAAGGGATAAAACCACACCTCCATGGAAACATAAGACTTGCACACACAATTGCAGAATACTACATATAAATCTTATTTCTTTTTACTTACTGTGATGTATCTATGTCACCATCAGGTTTGGTGCTCAGTTGCTCCAAACAATCTATAAAGCCCTAGGAAATAACAAAGCAAGATATAAATTTTCTGCCAGAACTAAAAAAAGTTCTCAAATTCCCTTCTATTACACTCAATAAAAGCAGAATAATCATCTCCTTGTTTTGTCTTAAACCTTACATAAATACAGTAACATTTAGTTACTACTTTTGAATGCATATTTTCTATTTTGCATGAATCATAGTTTACTTGCAGGAAAACAGTAATTTCTAATCCTGATAAGTAATTTTCATAATGCATGTCTAAAATTATGCAGTGATTATCTGCTGATTAGCGTGGTTAACAGTTTTCATGTGCTCAATCTGAACAGTGGATCCCATGTAAAAATTGCAGACGCCTCACTATACTCCTTTTGTTGCATTGGCTCATGATTTCTTATTCAAGGAGACTATTAAAATGGTTCAAAAACCTAAAGAATGCCATTATCTAATTTCAAATCAATTAAAAAAATCCAACGGTTTTTGTTACAAGGAACAGTGTTTTCTGGTACAAAAATTAAAATCCAGATCCTCAGCTGATGAAAGCAGCAATTCTCCTCTCACTGCAGTATATAGATGTTAGATGGCAGCAGCTCAGGAAGCATCAATTATCAGTAAAATCTTGAACAATTATATTCAGTAAAATACTTGAATATTTCACTTACTCTCTGAGGATCTGCCATCACCAGATTGAGCTAGTAGGCTCTACCTACTTTTAAAATCAAACATTTCTCAGAATCCCAGAGTGTACCAGAGGAATAACAGAGTCATCAACTTAAGCTACCTTTTGGGAGGTTGCAAGGTACAACGCACACACTTTTGATCGTCAGTTGTGTTGACAATTTTGTACTTCAAAGTGCTCAAGTTACCTGCATGATCCCAATGCTTAGCTGGCACACATCCTCCTGTGTTTTCTGCTGCTGGAAAACCTGAGGATGCAAGCATATTATTTCAGCAGAACAACTTCATATGGCCTTATTCTCAAGGAAGGCCTGAGTAACTTATCCCTAAAGAGATGACACAATTAAAGGAATGGCTGCTGGGACACTCTTTTCTTATGGATCAATTTCAATTTTTCTCCATCCTAAAAATGGGAGAGACAATACAATCCCAGTAAACAGTTTGATCAGCATGAAGAGATAACAGAATAAAAGGAAGGAAGTCCTAATAGTGATGCCTTAGGCTTTAGCTTTTATATTTTTTAGATCCTGTGCTGTTCTAGTGGGTAGCTTTAGGTTTCATATTAAGTGCTACTGAGTTCTTTTCACAGAGTAGATAGACAAAAAAATTCCTTCTCTAGTCTGATACCAAGGACAGCTTTCAGGCTCAACAACAAAAACAACAGTAAAGTGAGAAGAAAAAACAAGAAGAATGGAGCTTCATAACCTGAAGCTATGGTTGGACAATTGATTCTAATATGCTGCTGGGCCAGAACTTATAAAAGTGTGGGATCTTGTCCATTTTGTGACCATTTTGGGGAATCTTAGGTGTGGCCTAGCTGGACTCTTGTGTGGCCCAGGTGTACCCATTGAGGCCTTTTAATAAATATCGACTTTTTCCTCTTGCTCTGTCTAGTCTCTGTTCCAGGTCAGCCTTCAGAAGGCAACACTACATGTGGTATGCATCATTGTTGGCTAATGGAATTGCAGCAAAAGCTCACAGCATATTTCAAGGTCTTTGTGCCCTAAAAAGGAGGATGCATCATGCAGCTGAATTTACCACAGATTCTTTTGAATAATGTTCATTAAGAAAATAGACAAACTAGTCAGAAAGATTAATGTAAATAAGGAGAGAGAAACAGTATCTATACACAGGCCCCACAAGAGAGTTTGGAAAAGTGTTAAACTCCCTTAGAACACTGAAACCTGAAAGAAAACATCCATGTTTCAATCAATCAGGGCCTCAACTATTGAATACATAAGGACAAAAAACTGAATTTAAGTTCAAGTAATTTGGATCCAACACCAAGTGAAGAGTAACTCCTAGGAATTGCTTCTCCCTTTTTTATTTTAGATGCAATGTCTATTGGTATCTGAAAATTACAGTAGTAGCTTTTTTCACAAGAACAGCTTCAAGGATTTAAATACAGGTTCTATCTGCCCCACAAACACAAATTACCCTTAACAACCAAAGCACAAACAGAAATCTAAAAGCTAGCACAAGTGAAAAGGCGTACATGGGAAAAAAACAAAGAGGAAAGTTATATCCTTGGATCATTCTCTGAAAGTTCTTTTCATGTAAATTACTACTGGGTTTCAGAAGAAGAACAAAAATGAAAACATAAATTAAAACTTACACTGGCTTCTCCAGGTTTGCAGTCCAATACGGTTTTAAGAGATTGCAAGGAATGAATAATGCACTGTTCAAACTGGGATGGCTGAAAGTCAAACAAATTGTTAGCTATAGATAAGGACATTAAATATACACTAAACAAATATATAAAATCTTACAAGGTATTTCCAAATTAACCCAAAAAAGGGGTGGGAGGGGAAAACAAGTCTCACCATGTATTACCAGAGGATCCTTTCATAGTGATGCGCTTTTGTATGTAAATTATCTACAGAACTATTACCATAGCTCAGTATACATTTTTTTATCTGAATGAAAGACTTATATACCAAACAGCCTCGTATAAAAGGCTTATGGGAGATTTTTAGAGCTTTTTGTGGTAGCATTACAGATGCCTGTTGACACACTCCCTCCTCTACTCCTTGATCCAAGATGGATAGAACTTCTCCTGGGATAATAATATTTCTGCATTGTATTTCAGCAAACAGTTTCTATGAAAATCAGACTGAAGTTTGTTTCAAATGGAACAAAAAATGGTTTGAGGGGCTGTTTTTACCTTCAGGTTGCCAAACCTGAAATATGAGTGTCTGGATAACATGTATCAATTTCATCCTGAAAGTGCAAACAAGTTCACAGCAGAGTCATTAGTCAATTTTTCCTTGTCTCTCTTCCCTGATAAGTAAGACTTAATTTTTTCTAATGCATCTGCCTGCTAGTATTGGGCAGGAACTTGTTGTGCAGGGCAACATGAAGCAGTGCTCCAGAAAAGAGAGAGATCATCTTACTGGATTTATGTCAAAGAAGTGGACAAAATGTTTGTAAGTCCTGTAAACTTGCTTTTCATTCAGTAGATATAGTTTATGGCACGTCACCAACTTTAGGTTTAGGAGTAACTTTTATGTCTGTAAATGGTGAAGGTGGATTGGGAAGCTGATGCTCACATGGCAAAACAAAAACCGTGAAAAAAGCCACTACTACAATCTGTGTTTAGTATTTTTGGATCCCTTAAAAGAAGGCCAGCAGTAAAGTGCTGCCCTTGGGTTTTTGCTTCCACACTATAAAACATCACATCTAAGGAGAGGAAAGGTGTTTGGATATGTGATTCTTTGGATATTATGAAGCTGAGAAAGCCTGGTTCTGTATCTCGTGTCTTTTACCTGGAATACAAATGCTAAAAGAGGTCTTCAACCTTTACTACCAATATAAAATACAGTTTCCCTAACCTCAAGCCTAAAATGTCCTCAAAGAGACTGCCTGTCCCTTTTTTACACTGGTTAACCTTTACTCTAATACTACCCCAATGAACTCTACTTTAGTAGGTAAATAATCTCGCTGTGACAAAACACAGTCAATTTCCACCATTAAAATTTGGCGTGTTTCAACCATGGCCTCAAAAGGTATCAAGTGAAGTACTGTATCCAAGGAATGAATGGGTGATTTCCAAGCACAAAAACGACTTAAGCAGTGATTTAATAAAGATGGGTGAGGCTACAGCACAAGCATAAGAAACAACGCTTCTGTGGAAGAATCTTTCCCCCGCCTTCATTCAGCAGATGAACATAGCGAAAAACAGAAAAGTTAAGGGACTTGCCCATAGCGGCAGCAACTGAAATCAAGACCAGAAGCTGTAAATCTGGTTATAGTACTACAATTGACAACACCACTCCTTCCTACAGTATATTGTGACTGCTTAATGTCCTCCTACTCAACTTCAAACACATATTTATAGAAGCAAATAAGAACTAAAAAAGTCTGTGGAGCATTCCCTTAGATAACATACACAAAGCAACTCTCCCTCCCACAGGCCTTTTCTGCTTTCACAGATTGTATTTCAGTCACACCTACAACGAGCTTGCTGTGTTTTAGGCATTACTCATTACTGTTTATTTCCAGAAAGCCTCTCACTAATTTATCTGAATTTGGTTTCAAGTCATTGGTTGTTTGCATGTAGGCAATATCCTAAATTAGTTGCTTTTCAGTTCAATTTCTCATTATAACATATGTGACCTATTTATTTAGCTAAAGACCAATTCCATGGTACTATGCCTACTAAGTTATGAAGCATTTTGATGTGCACTGAACTTGTGACCTCAAGTATGCGTTTTTACTCCAGTAAACCATTCAAAGAGGTAACTGTTCAAACAATTAAAAAAGAAAATAGCTTCCCATATTTTCATATTTTAATAAAACTACAGACACCAGTATGCAAACACAGATAAAGTTCAAAGTAATTTAAATTTTGGAGAATATAGAAATAATTTTCATTACACATGCAAAAGAAAGAAAAAATGCAGCAAAGAAAGTGCCTACAAGACACCAAGTGTACCCACCAGTGATGTCAAACCTTCATTGTCAACAACCCAGTCCTCCTTTTCAGCTAATCTCTTTATATCTGTAGGACAGAGTAAGAGGGAAAACATGGGATGGGTGGGTGGAGAAAGAAGGTATAAATTTTAATTATTAAAAACTCCTTGAACTTGAAAAGAAACCACAGACACTGGAACTGCAATGACTAGGCATACAAGCAAATAGCACTACAAGCTTCAAAGCCTTCAGTACTCTCAAATTACTCAGAATGGAACTCACACATGGTGTGTTGCTGACACCACACAGAGAAGCACATCTATGATACATGGCAGGACTTGCATGAAGCACATCGTTTACTGGAAAGCTTAGAATTAAAGGAATATTGTGAAGGCTTTGGGTTTGTTTTTATTTCATAATTTTTTAATCACAATATAAAATACTTCAACTAAGAACCCAAGTCTCTAGTCTATAACGCTCTAGCTCTTAATTAAAAATGAAAGAACAACTGCCTAGCATTTTAGCAAAGACAGAAAGGACAGCATATAATTCATATTCAGAACTATAAAAGAGGCAGAGGGTCTCCACTCAAGGTCAAGGATCCATGGTGCTAGATTTTCTTCAAAAGTACATGAGCACATATGCAAAAAGCACTCTCTTCCACTACCCAGAAGGTGTTAACTTATACAGGCTTACTATGAAACTATTCATTGGGATGTGAATCCAAAACTTATGCACCATAAAAACACAATTCCTCTATGGATGGTGTGCATTGCATATCATCACTGTGTTTTGGGCTTAACTGGAGTGTAAACAGAACAAAGATGAACTGTGTGCAGTTTGTGGGGCTTTGACACACAGTTTTCCCACACAGAAATTGCTTATCAAAAGTTCCTGAACATCATGAAACTCCCTTTTAAATGAAATTTCAGTGAAATACCACCTCTTCTAAAAATCCAAGAAAAGAGGATAACTAATGCTGAAAAGTATCTTCAAAATCTTAGTGCTTTTTGTAGTTAAATTAGGAAGCTTAGGTATAGTGTCATACTCTGCAACTCTAATGGAAGTATAGGCTCAGTGAGGATAAAAGGCATTAAGGGATTGTGCAGAATAATTTCTCTGCTCACTTTCCTACATAATTCAATTGATACTCTTGTAAGGGTTTAGATTGCACTGGTGAGCCTTAACACATTTTTGTGGCTGCTCACTTTTGCATTCTATTCTTAGCTAATACAAATATGAAGTCCACCAAATTTCTGTCTCATATTTCACTGCTTGTCAAATTCCAGTCAAATACATTCATGTAAACTCCCTGTCTAGTCTGGCATTCACATAATGTCTCTTTCATGACCTTTATGACCAGTGACCACGTACGGGAGGGAAAGAACACAGACTGCTTCTCAGGGCCACTGTGTGTATATGGTGTTTATCATAAGACAATAAGAAAAACCCTTTGTGTGGGCATGTTTATTGTATTTGAAAAGCTGAAGTGCTCTAATGAATATTTTAACTACATCTGAATATTTTAACTACATTTGAATGCCTTTACCAACACGTACTACTTACAACACTCAGCAAGAGATGAGAATGAAGTCTATATCAGAACTTTACTCATATTTCAGAGGTATTAGAGAAATGAAATTCAAGTCCAGGAGGAATCTTTCTGACTAATGTATTGCAGATATAGCTACTTCTGAGATACATTTACATAGCTCCATGAGAATATCCATTACCTGTTCTTTCACTAGTTCCCCAATAAGAAGAGTTTTTTCAAGGGCTCAATTAACCTGGTCATGTGCAGAAAAAAAATCCCTATCTTAAATACATTGCAGAAGTACAATTTTCTTTAGTAGGCAAAGAACAAAAAAGGGGCCCACAGAAAAGGCATGCAATGCAACAGTATGGAATGAGGGTTATGGTACAAGCAGGCATCTTTCCTCCTGTTTGATGCTATAGCCAACACACAGAACTGCTTCACTGATAGGGGATGGAAGCAGTGGCCAAGGAAGGCTGCTGTTATGGCTAGACAAAAGAGAACTACATTATCCAGCCAATAACACACACCCGCATCTCTAGGCATCTGCTTTTTTTTGATTCAAGAAAGAAAAGTAGAATTGCTTGTATTAAAAACTAAGGTGCAGACTACCACAAGAGTTTTTCCTACACAGAACTGCTGTGTAGCCAGCAATCAGAATGCGCGGAGCAGAAACTCTGCATTCGAACAAAGAACTGGCCTATTGCCATGATGTAACAAGTTGGCAAAACCAGTAACACAACAGATTTTTTAATCACTGGTCACATATTGGAGCTCTCTGGACTGTGCTGGAGAAGCTAGGCAGGTAGCTCAGAGATTGGATTAGCCAAGGACTGCCAGGAAAACTGCTGAGAGCTAAATACTTCCTTTGAAACAGTAGGACCTTTGAAACTGTGAGGAATCACTCACAGTTCCTAGATAGAGGAACAAGTCAGTCCAATAAGACCATCCTCATGTCACAACTAAAAGAAAGGTATCTCTTACACCATCAAGAAAAAACAATTGAACTCAATTGTGCTAAGGGATGAAAAGCAAAACAGACTCTCATTCTTCATGTGAAATATGAAACAGTGATGATACTTTATAGAGTTTTAAGGAGACAAGACAACATCTTGAACTTATTCAGCCAGCTTGCTTAATATTAATGCAGAAAAATAATGCTAATTGTGAAATGGGATTTAATAGAACAAGAGCCAAGAATGTAATTCATATCAATATTGTAACAAATAAACCACAGATAACTAATGATTTGTTTTCACCAAGAGTTGAAAAACATGCTTGATATAGCCACCTGTGCTTGGCATACTTAAGCCTAGAAAAAAACCCTTAGCCTATATAAATCATATGTTAAAGATTAAAAGTCACTACATTGTAACATTAAAAATCCCCAAGTTTTTTAACATTGAGGGTAAGTAGTCTTTTGGAAAAAAAAACCCCATGGCCCTGCTAAGAGAATTAGTAGATCAATCTGCCCCGAGTTTAGAAGAGACATTTATTTCTAGGTGATCTACTTCACTGGAATTTAAGTTTCAGAGTTAAATATAAGATAGCAATAAGAATGGCCTCTGATGGCATAGAGTCACATTAAATTTAGAGAATGTGTTACTGGCCTTCACAATCCAGACATTTATGGCAAAAGTTGGGTACACAGCAGAAAACTCTGGGGATTACAATGTAAGTAAGAATCCCTGGAAACCACACAACTAAAATACTTTATAAAGGGCTGTGGATTGTTTTTTTCGGCAATTTTTTTTTGTCCTTGGGAGTGGGATGCTGCTTATTTAATTCTTTATGTTATAGAAAACCTCAAGAAAGAAAATAAATTTTATTTCCAACGTGAAAAAGCTGCTTGACTTGTAGAACTGTCTCAACCCAAAAGAAACAAGTCTAACCTACTCTATTTATTAGACTGATGGAAGAAAATAGTCACAATTTATTTCTGGTATAAAAACTAGAAAAGTTAAGTATTTGAGTAACTCTTGTGAGACACTACAGAACCAGATGAGTCCACTGCTACTATAACATCTGTAATCAACACAGTTATCTACCACACCATGGTTTGGCCTAATTAGGGGCACAAAGAATGACAATGAGCAAGGGGACCTGCAGCCTTCCATCACCTTCAGCTGTGTGTTGCAAGGTCACGATAATGCAGCGCACACGAAGGTCCAGAATGAGATCCTGGATGATCTGAAGCATGTCATTGGGTATCTCGAGTGCAGTAAGAGACTCGGAACTAAGCCTGGAAAACAAACAAAGTTAGATGGAACTGTAAATCTGACGGTTTTTAAAGCTGATATAATTATCCGATTCTGAGAAGATTTATTATTTATTTAAATGAGAAGATTGTAAATGCAGATTTATTTTTCTCTGAGATTACAATAATGTCATCACAGCAACATGCCACCTTTTTCTACAGTCTTCTTGCACCTCCCTGCTTGATGTCCTGTCCTATGATCCAGGAATAATCCTTTTGGAGTAGAAGTAACTTTCTGGACTTTTTTTTAGATGAATGCCTAGGTCAAACACAAGATCCACAACTGGGTTTCTGAGATATCTTTTACTTGCATGAAAACAGTAACAGCGATTAAGCTGCCAGAAATGGTGATGTGGCTGTGTATCAGGTTGTTAAGAATATACATGTTCAAGGAGTCAAAACACAGCTACTGCACCATGTGCAGAGTAAATTAATTCACTGCTTTGCTTCCAAATCTGACCAGGCACAAAACACTGGTTCTACAGTGAGGATGGAGACATTAATTTATTTTTTCCTTTAGAAATGGTAACACAGCAGCTACTTGCAAGAATTAGCATTTCAGCTTTCAACTAAAAAACTGCAGTTGTGCTCAGACTTTATCAGGGGCAAAGAGGGATGTTCACTTCTTTTATCCAACTGCTGGATACGTAAGCAAGGACAATTCAAAGGCAGTCACTTTGAACTGTCCTACTGCTAATACTGAGGAAAGCACAGGTAATAGAAAGTGAAAAGGTGGAGAAATAGGAAGGTACAAAGCAAACAAGTGGAAGATTTCCAATCATCCACCTATAGGCTCCAGTTCCATACCACTGGTATTGGGCACGAGCCACCAAACACCCACCTTTAACCAGGTTGCTCTTCACCCAGCACAACTACTGAATCAGTAGATTAGAAAAAACTATACTATCTCAGTCAGCCAGGAAACAGAATCTAAATACCCATCCGTGAGAAATTTAAGTTACTTTAGACTGCACAGAAGCCCTGTACTTTAGAGTTGATTTCACTGAGCATGCAACTGTCACATCCATAAGATAATCCTTTTCCTCTTATAATACACCCTAACAAACACATACCTTTCATACCTTTATAGTAAGACAAAAGTCTTGCCAGCAATGGCTCACTTGATTGCATAGTTGTAATTTATTCTCTGGAACCTATTCATACTAGGCAATGACTAGGTGGGGTACAAGAGAAAGACTGTGCTACCACCTGTGTGATTCACACAAATAAGTATGTGTGACATCAGCTGTGTGAGACATACAAACGAGCAGAAAAATTCAGATCACACAGATGTAACGACAGCTACTTGTTATCTAATCCTGTGGGTTTTATCTTAAATACAAGCAGAAAATAGTAAAACATTTGTGAGATGACAGAAAAGAGTAAAATTCTATCATGTGCTTCTCAATGACTTTTAGTTACGAACTGTGAAAACAAGGTTTAAGCTATTACATAACTTTACAACAAATAAAGGCGTTAGGCAATGTGTTGACTGCTCCCGGGAACAGCCCACCCTTATCATTAGTGAGTCACAAGAATTTTGTCAGACTGTCAAAGTGTGGGGGCTTGAAAATCAACGTACTTGCAGCACTTGCATAAACTTCTGACCTGGTCATCACTGATCAGTACTCTATGATGACACATTCCATTATTCTCCAGATGCCCCCTTTCTTCTCTACTTTGACCACCTTGCAGTAAAGTCTAGCTCACTTCACTCAAGTGCCATCACTAAGAAAACAAGGTGGGGAAAGGAGTAGGAGGAAGAGAGGATTTCCCTAGCTCTCAGTTCTGTTGTTCATTACAAGGGTAGTGCCCGGAAAGCAAAAGGAGATTCTCTGAAAGACAGTCTTCATATAGTCTGTAGCCTCATTCTGGGTCTTATCTCAGATGGCAGGAGCACAGCTAACCTTTAGAGAACCATTGCTTACATTTCCAAGCCAGTATTATAGATGTGCAAGTGCTAAAATCTAGAATATTATAATTTGAGTAAAACTCATGGCTTGCTTCTCATAAAAGGCAACATTGGTACCCCTTTTATATATTTTCATCAAGTCAGTTCCTTCTTAAATTGAAAGCATTCCATAAAATTCAGCCAGAATAACAAATTTCACATTGGAAATATTTTTTCTACATGGTTACAGTACAGATAATTTAAGTGACAAAGAGTAAGTGTTAAACAGACTTGACAACAGGTGTGGATCACCCCATCTGCACTATGAATGTCTATACATGATTATACTTCTTTCTTTTCTTCATCTGTGCTTGGCCTATTACCTGCTTTGAAAATTTGAGATTAAAAGTGCAGCATCTTACCCAGGTATTACTCAAAAGGAGTAATACCTGACAATTCTTGTAGGCTCCATAGACAAATGAAAGCAAATTCTGTACATTAGTGAGTCATTTCACAATTAATAAAATGTACATTACTAATTTTATAAAAAATAAAGGCAGAATGACAGTATAAGCAGAAGTATCACCTTTCATTAAACAATTGCAATGGTAAATTATGATCTAAGAGTAACTACAGTGAAAACCATATTTTCACACGTTTTGACAAAGATGGGAAGATATGTAGGAAATGCAGCAACTAATTGCTTTTTACCCTAAAGAATCAAATCATGTTTCATTCATTGAGGGTCTACGCTTTATGCTGTGCCAGGAAAATACTTTGTTGAAACTTTTCCAGAAGATGCTATGGGAAGAAATGAATATATTATTACATAATAAGGCTATACCATGAGACATCATTAATTACACTTGCACAGAGAATCCCATATCTGACACAAGCAATTTTTTTTGCAATCCTATTTTTGAAAATGTTAACATTCTCAAAATTCAGGGTATTTAACACAATGAACAAAACATTTTGTCTTAAAGCACACATATTCCAAGAACAGAATGATTTTATGGGTCCAGAGATCCATTTACCTTACAGTCTGGATAACATGTGTTAGCCACTGGCCAGAAAGCTCAGATTTCATCTCCCAGCCACCATACTGTCTTAATTCTCCTTCTCTGAGGCTGAATGGAAGCAAGGCTCCACGTATAAGTTTTACCAGAGAGTGCATCACTTCCTGAATCATTTTCTGCATCAGAAGAAAGGGAAGAAAAATCAAGGAAAAACCTCTACCAAGATGCTTAAGTAGCCATGTACTTGCTGTATACAATAGGTAGAAATGGTGGTGGCTTCATATGGTAGAGAAGAGAGGAGAAGGAGGTGTGAGGGTACACAAATTATTTAAGAAATCGTATTTTTCAAGGTGTCACTAAAGTATCTTGCCATAAAGGACAAATGAAAGAAATTAAGTCTCTCCAACACATCTCCCCCAACTACGTACCTTGAAATCATTTTGTCTTTGCCTAGCATTTTTCTTCGATCTTTCCATTTGGCCAGATTTTTCAGCAGTCTTGTGAAAATGAGAAAATTGAAAAGTGTAAGTATCTTATAACCACTGTTAAAATAATTCTGAAAAAGGGGGTTTCAAAGTGAAGAAGTGAAAACCAATGAGTTTATGATGCAATTATAAAAACTGACTTGGGGCATTTCACTAAGCAAAGACTATATATGTAGACATCAATAAACTCAACATACTGTAGGTAAGTACCCTAATGTTTAATTCTGAGGAAAAATGTGTGCTTCAGATAAAGTTAGAGACAAGAATAAGAGTAGCTCAAGCAGTAGAAACTTTCTGAGGTTAAAGTTTTCTCACTGAAGTGTTAGTAAGATCTAAAACATATATAGTCCATTTGTGCATCAAGTTTACATAAAGAAACTGTATTTTTTTTAGCATGGAGCTGACCAGAGGAAGACATCAATGTGAAGTGGGAGACAATTTTTGGAATGAAGGCAATTTGGAAATGCTTGATGTGAGAGGGAGGGTTGCAGGGTTTTTGTTTGATTTAGGAACAGTATTTTGTTACAATGCCCTTGAAATAATTCAACTAGTTGTAAAAGAGACCGCAAAATAAGCAGTATCTTTATTGTGACTTCTTTGAGAACAGAGGAACATGAGTGCTCTTTGCATGAGACAGTTACAGTTGAAGAAAAACATGATTTGACTAATAGTCTTCCTGTTTGTAGTTCCAGCCTTCTGCGGAGAGCACTGAGATCTCAGTAGAGTAAATGACATTGAAAAAGTTATTTCAAATCCTAGGTGAAGTGCTGATGTTGAATTTCATACTTAGAAAATCTCCTATTTTATGTTTGTACAGCAACATCTACTGGACAAGAAGTGCAATAACATGACAGGAGTGTCCTCAAAGACAACCAGTTTACTTTCAAATAATTCATTTGAAATGCTGTGTTTTTCAAAATTCTTATTTAGTTGAAGAATTTAACATTTTTAAGATAAAAGAAATAATTTGAAGTGAGCAAAAATTTGAGAAAAATCAAACAACAGTTTTGGAAAATACATAGCTATAAAACTCTCGTATGTTAAAGCTGTGAATTATACCACTTCAGACAAGGAGAACACCTTCAAATTATTGCTGCATTTAACTCCCACTTCTCTCTTCTAAAGCATTAAAAAGGAAAGATGTTATATTCCTTGAAACTTCAGATATCAACTTTAAATTCACACTGGCTTACAGCTGGATTAAACAGAGCAATTCATAGATCTTTGATATATTTTTTTTTCTCAGTGGTTTTGTTGAAGACCAATCTCAAACCTTTCCTGCACAGACAGACCAAAACTATCTTGTGGTAAGATCAACGGTTACTACTCACATTTGTGACTTCACCTAGAGTGATTCAAAGAACTCAACTTTTCAAACTGCTGAAATACCACATACATCTCAACTGACAAACTTTAAGGCATACAGCTAACCTTTGAGAACTAAAAAGAATCCCCTCCCTGCCAAAACCCTACAAATGGAACAATACAAAATACATATGAAATGCATATGTGGCGATTTTCTTTCTACATTTTTGAAATGTCTTGAAGACTTAAATAAGCTAACTGAAATAATCCTGTATACCATTTTTATAGGATGTTTCCTAAAAAAATTGTAGCATTCGCCTTGCTTCCTGAATGATGATAGCAAGCAACACGGTAAAAGAATTTTCTTTGTGCACCATTATAATCTCTACTGTTTCTTACAGCAAAACACAAACTTTCATTCTTGAATGTACTGTGATGACAGATACTCTTAGGTGCTCTAGAAGTCTTATATCATTTCCTCCTCTCACTCATCCTCAACTGACTGTGGCATGCAGAGCACACAGGAGGAATGGATTCCTTCCTATCTCCCCAATTTACGGGGCTTCTGTCAGGACCAAAGGAGCAGAAGAAGTCAAATGTATGGGCATTAATTTCTCTGAAGTTCAGAATTAGGCCCAAACTTAAAAGAGCATATTTACCTTACAGACTAACAACAAAACTACCTCTTTTGTTTGTTTAATACATTGAAACAATGTTTTGTTCAGGCAGGACAGAAGATCACTGCATTTTCCATTTGCAGTCATTTTCATGAGCAGGGTCTCAACCTTGTTTACAGTTCAAGTGTTTGTTTTTCTACAAACTGCTTTCTATTTCATTGTGCACAGAGAACTTAACAGGTGAATTTGTAAAGTTTAATTTTCAACAGTACTGGTGTCAAAAAGAAAGGTCATAATTTCCCTTACGAAATAAATTATTTTTGTGCAAGTCAACAGTACTAAGGTTTATTCTTGATTTTACTTCCTTCCCTGAACTTTATGTGTAAATGTCATCTTTCTTTTATTTCTATCAGGTAAAATATAGCATCTATTTCACTGAAGCAATAATGCTCTGTACATTGGGTTCAACATGTAAAGGGCTGTAGTACCTCTTATTATCATCATACGAAAACAGCATATTGATATATAAACAGTGGCAATAAAGAAATAAATTAATTCTTTGGTTAGAGAAATAGAAAATAAAAACATTTTCTTATTTAAGCTTCCAAATGTTTTTTTCAAAAGGCTTTTGTTTTTTCTACTAAAGCTGCAAAGAATAGTAGATAGACGTGATAACTTCTGAATTCAAACACAGCAGAACATAGTATACTACAAATTAATTTATCAAAAATTATTTTTGAGAGGTATTCCTTCAAAATCTGTTAAGAATGTGCATATAGTAACAGCACGTGTCATAAATCTTTACTTTTGTTTTTCCCCTTCTCCTTGGGTTATCAGGATTATATTTGGATTATTTGGAAAAGTCAGATCATCTGAGCAAGAAGGAGCAGTAGCACAGGTGGTTGCAGCTGACTAACCTTCCAGACTAGCTAGACTCCCTACAATGTGTCTGTGAATTCTGCTCTGTGCCTTGGTTATTTCACAACTCTGGTCTCGAACCTAACCTCACTTCCAAACACTTCAAACTCAAGAAATGAGTACTCCTTTTCCAAAGAAAGGAAACAATACTTTTTCTGTATGACTCTGCTTTTACCTATCTTTACCCTTCAAGCAATGTGCTGTTTCTTCAGATCACCAGTGAAGGGCCAGCTATGAGTAAGAGGTGAAAGTACACTGATATTGTTGAGTCCAGCAACTGGAACACAGACACAGCCACATACAATCCCCACTGTCAGAATTTAATGTAATTCCACTGTATGCTTACTTTAGTTTAAAAAGAAAAGTAACTTACTAAAATAAGTCATTCTTCTACCAGTGAAATACAATACTTCAAATATAATTATTACAGACCTTTGTTACTTATAAGTAAGTCCTTTATATAGAAGAATCCATACCTCACTGAATAAACTTCCATTCACGTAAGAAACCCAGAGCTTCCAGAAGTTGGGCAGCTGGCTTAAAACAAGTTTTGTCAACTTTTCAACAAATACAACTTGCTGAGGAGCTTTGTATCGCCAGGCTAAAAAGGGGAGAGAGGATGGGAAAAGCGACATTAACATTTTTAAAAATAACAAGAAGAATGTACTACTAGTTTGCTGCTGCAGAGTATTACACATGTGACCATACAGGATATACAAAATCTTGCAAGTAAAAATAAAAAAAATTCAAGCCCAGTCCATATATATGTACACAATTTGTACACATACATTCTTCTCCTCTTGTGTGCTTACCAGATGCCAGCACTATGACAGTATCTACAGAATAGTTCCCCTGGTGGGGATATCTAAGGCAATCCACCTAAAAATCCATTCAGCTTTCTGTCTTCAAACCACTCTAAAATGTCAGATAATGTGAAAGCAATCAAGATATTAGAAAAGTTTCAAATGAAATGTGTCAACAGGTAACTTAATTTTCAGTTTCCTCCACAGTGGGTGAAAGAGGATGAAGAGAAAGGTGAACAGAGGCAGAAGTACTCATTAACACAGAAAATATAGGAAACCTTGTGAAATATTTTTCCATAACCATCTATGTTCTCTGTTGAAACCTTCATTATTATAATGGTTTAACAAAACAGAGTATCAGCACAACAGTGATAAGAGGCTTGTATTTCCCTTTAGGAACTACAGTCTGCTTTGGAACACTTGGAAAGAAGAAAAGAAGTCATGTATTTTTTGAAAAACCCCAAAACAAATACTCAAAGCCCCCCAAACACTAAAATGACATGTTTGTTGATGTGGTGCTTTTCATGTATAAACTCAGGTCTTGTACAAATGATAAATTTAAAAATATGATATCAGCCTATATAACACCATGGAAATGTAGAAAAATGTTGCATGAAAGAGCACTTTTTGTATTTACTTTGCTACCAAATGTTGCCCACATACAACAGGAATTTACCAGTTAGGCAAAAACAGCTGCCTAATAGCACACTACCTACTACTAGGCTTCACCAGAGCCTCACTAATTTATAGGGTTGGTAGACAGTCTTGAATCTCCTTGAAGGACAGCATGCCTTCAGCAGCTTCCATTTGTTAAGGTGTGGATCACTCAATTTCTTTACTGGAGAACAGAACATCTGCCCTACTCTCTTCTTCTCATGGCCAAAAAGTTTAGGCATTTTGAATTAGCGTTTGAAAATAAAATCAAAATGGAAGCCGAAAGTTTGGAAAGAGGGTTTGACACAACTCATGTGCAATTGTGCTGAGAGTGATGTCTTAGTTTAGGAGGCATGAAAACATCAAAACTCAACTAGAAAAGCTCCTAGTGCAGACATAGATAAGATACTTTGAGTAGCCTGGTTTATGACTGCCAGAGAACTGGTCTAGACCCAGTGGCAGAAAAACTCTCGTTAACAAGCTGTGACTATGCCAGGAAGCTGTGCCAACAGAGCTATAGGAGCAGAGTCTCTGGAACTTCTACGAACCCCAACTTCTAACAAAAAAAATAAAAATATCAGTTCCTTTGAGAAACCATTTCATCTTTGCCGAAAGCTCCAGCATCAATCCAAGGCTATAACCTGGGATGTCTGTTGGTTATATGTCTGGATGTCTGGAAACATACTGGCAGGATTTACTTCATCTATGAAATCCTTTTCCCCTTGAGGAAGCATATTTCAGGCTTAGTCCCAAGCCTGCAGACAGCAGATATCTCTTAGAATAAGCTACTGCACATCATATCAAAAGGTTACGGCCGTAAATTCAGGATATTTTTACTTTGTTGCTAAAGAAAGCTCCAATCTATATTTTTTTCCATCAATTCTATTACAATCTCTGCTACACCATTCTAAAGATGAAATCAGAGCTATTGTCTACTGTTTACACATTCTCACGAACATATGCTCAAGCAAGAGCTGAATGTTATTTGAATGCTGCAGTTCTGAATTCATAGTAATTTCTTTAACCAATATCTTGGATAATCACTGTCAAACATACTGGAGAAAAAAAATCTCCAAACACACCAAATCACCAAAAAAGCCCAGAGATGTCATTCCTTAAATTTACCAAAACTTAAAAAGATCCACAAACAAACTGAAAACAGAACACATCACGGCACATTTGCACAGGCAATCTAAATTGTAGGTTTGTTTTGCCTCTTCACTCAGAGAAGAACAAGCTATCAGTGATCATGTGCACCTATGCACCAAAGAATTCAGCTCAGAGGCAACTCATTCTACCTCTAGGAAATTGGGATGGATTATTATAGTGCTCCAATTCTCCAGTTTTCCTCTGAATCTTGGTTTAAATTGATGTCTAGAGAATATGCAAAACTTGCTGGAAACTTACCTTTTTCAGTTTGTAAAAGGTAACAAATACATGACTAAGACTCTAAAAGCAAAACAACTGAAGTGAAATTGTTAGTCATATATGCAATTAAGTTCCTGCTCATGAAAAAGAATTCAAAAGACTTAAAAATAAACTGGATTTTGGGTGCTGCTTGCTACATTAAGTGTGACATTCGTTTTGGTAGTGAATGGCATTCAAAAACAACCAGCAATTTAGTATTTTGCCTTGTAACACTTGTTAATCACCTCCATTCAAGACTTTGGGCTGAGAAATGACAAGGGTAACAGTATGACAGCTATTTCAGTAAGAAATTATCTATTCTGTGAAAACCATGTTTTCTGTCTCCTCTGATGTCACCATTGAAAGATTCCTGAGAAGAAGCTGTTTGGACAAGGACACAACACAGAAAGCCTCAGCTGGTTGTTAACAGATGGACTGCTTGAGCCTAGTCAAACATTTTGTTTCCCTTTTGGGGTTTAAAGAATCAGAGAGCCAGATATATGAAGTCACAGAAGGTGCAAATGCAAGGAGAACCATCTTAGTAAACATACACAAAAGGTATAACAAGCAAAATGTCATAGGCAGCTATGCATGCAAGACAAGAGAATAGATCTGGTTTTGTAGAAAAAAAGACTTTTACTACTTTAACTACATTCTAAGAAGTAAGTTTTGAACTTGATTTTGAATTTTATGAACTGCTCTTTGCTTGCAGAAAACATGGAGGACTTCTTTAGTAAGCAATGTATAAGAAGAAAGAACTGTATTTCTCGTAGCAATCTAAAACAGACACACGGAGTGTGGGTTTTTGTTTGGGCTTTCTGACTACACCACACAGTGGACAGTGGAGGCTGCAGCTTTGTTTTCAAATAGAACAGATGCCTACCATCATCACGGGCAGACTGAAAGCTGCTGCCCCTTTTCAGTGAAGCAGTCTGACTGAGATGGCCGATCGGCGATGGACGCACGTCACTGTCCAGGTCCAGCATGGGGCTGTGGAGCAATGCATTGCCTGGGCAGAGGGGAAAAAACCCAAAAGTTAGAATAATTTTGCACATCAGTTGACATGAAACTGCATGCTTCATGTGGAATTATAATTTAATTTAGTGATACAAACGCTATCTTACAAAAACATTCTTAATTTTGTTTTATTTAGATTCTTTGTTCATCTCTATCAATGCTGTTCAATGCCACCAATACTATTGACTCCTGTAGCAAAGACAAAACCACAAGTACCACACGGAAAATGCCATTTTTTGGTCTGTATCTTTCTCTATTTATAATCAATGTCCTACAATTAGTTGCTGAAAGCCATTAGTGACATTGCCCCTGCTTTTTTTTCTGATGTATGTCCTAAATACACTTTTCAACAGCAAAAGTTTCTTTTGTGTCTAGCTGAAGCAGTTAAGGGCAGAGTGTTCAGCTATTACTTAGTTGTTTTGCCTCTATGGAGTTCAGGTAGAGAGAAGCCATCCATCAGGAATCAGATGAACTAACAGCATGTTTCCTTTGTAAATGTCCTTATTTATACATTACTACAAACCCACAAAGTATTTTCCAGTGTAACAAACAATTATTTTTTACTTTGGGTACCTGTCTACATGTAGGCCACTATCCACAAGTCTAAGTGAGGATCTAATCTGATGGAGGTGGATACTTGGAGTCTAACATGCATTTTGAAAAAAAACATATAAGAAGAATAAGAGGACTATGATAATTTTTTAATGTACAGTGATAGTGCCAATAGCTTTTTTAAAGTCTAGATTGCTGCTTTATGCATTTTACCTTAGAGAGACATTTCTGAAAAAATATCACTATAAGGTGAAAAACTATTTCAGCATTGCTCAACTGAGCAGTAACAAGCAAATTTAAATGAATAAAAATTCAAGAATTATAAAAAATAAGAATTATAAAACAACTCAGGTTGGAGAAGATCTCAGAAGACCATTTAGTCTAACCTTTAATAGGAAAGGAAGCCACAGCAAGATTATCTAGCATCCTGTTGCAACTTTACATCACTGGGGAGCTTACTTTGGTGATTGATCTCAACGCAAAAAAATCTTTTTTTATACTAAGATGAAACCGTGCCTGGTAATTCATGCCGAATTTTGTGGTGAGAATCTCAGCATTTGAGTTTATACTGTTGATCTTTTCCATTGATACCTACATTCACTTAAAATAACAGGAAGGGCACAGAGGGCGACCAAGAGCTGCAACACTGAAATACTCAGATTCAGGAGTAACACAAAGCAGAAACTACTCAAAGCACATTTATTCTGGTGTTAGAGCAGCATGGCAGAAAAGATATACCTAATTCTTTTGCTTCAACAGCTGGGGCTTAAAGAGCAATATAAAATATTGTGAAACTTTTCACAAACTTCCAATAGGTGACAGTATTGGGTTTTAGTTCATTTTGAAAGAAGTTCTTTCTCTTATAATTCTTTAAAGGCTTTTAAAGAAATTTCCCATGGCCTTTCACTGCAGCATTATCATTACCAAAATAACTGTCAGTTCATCCACTCATCTTCTTACTGTTCATAGTGTAAGACACACAGGTAAATAGATCCAATTTGCTACATCATTCACAATTGTGATTGACACACTGTATTAACTGACTCAGTGAACTCAGCCTTGCTATCTTCAGCCTGTGCTATGATTCTGCTCACTATTTAACTCCTACACCACTTATTAAACACAACTCATCTTTATGACAGCTTTAAAACTGATGAGGTTTCAGCAACACAGAATCTGCTGCAGTGATTTAAGCGTATTATCCACTGTCACCACAGACAAGTTTTACAGTGAATTCAAACAAGAATTTGTGGAAAGATTTTTTTCCTTTTGAAAGAACTAAAAATGTATAATAACAAGAAAGCAAAAAAATAAAGCTTTGCAGTAATTAGCATCCAGGAAAACAATCCAGTCACCTTACAGAATGAAGTAAAACCAAAACAAATTAATTTCTCTACAGATTAAAAAAAAAAACAAACATTCATTACCTTATAGAAATTCTACACAGAATAAAAAGAAAATTGTAGAAAACCCTGAGAAAATTTAAGTGTCTCACATAGTTCCTGGGATTTCAGGAGCCTTTGAGTGAGATTCAACGTATTTGCATTTTATTTGAAAAAAAAAAAGTATGTCAAGAAGGCTAAGTCAAAATTGTTGTTGGAATTGTTATTTAGAATATATTTTATTTAAAAACACCATCAAAAGTGCAGCAATGTTATTTCCACAAAAACTACAACAAAAAAAAAATTTCTCTGATCCCTCTGAGCAGAATTTAAGTTCTCAGCTTTCAGACAGCGTATCAATATAAGGAATGTCTTGTAAACAGATGGTCTCTAAAAATGACAGTGCCAATTAAACCTTAGAATTAAGAAAAACAGACACACTTACCAAAACACCTTAATGTGAATTAGCTCAATTAAAACCACTTGCTCAAGGTAGCTGCATTGCTGCTGATGCACTAAGCCCACGCAGCCCGAATGGTTTGTACATTCACCAGTAACAGAAAACATGTAAAGAATACTCTCTTGTTCCACCAGAAAAACCACATCATCAGTTTGCTGGCGTAGCAGGAAAAGAAAGTTTAACATGAACTAATTTCTTAATTGGTTGTCTAGCATTACAAGCAAGTATAACACTGCAGCAGGGAACTACAACAGCACATATACCCTCAGGACTAATAAACATCTGGACTACATTAGCAAAGCTGATCTTGCTTTCACCCTACCAGAAGATAGCGCTTGACAACTGCACACTAATGCATAAATCTTGTAAAAAAAGTGAGAGTTAACTTACAAACAATTTTTCTTCTATCCCAGCTTGTTCCCTCTCTGGAGCCAGCTGCTTAAATTTAGCAGCGTAATGTAATACAATGAATTAATAGTAGTATGGACTGCAGACAATAATATTTATAAACCTAAATAAACTAACCAAATAATAATTTACTGCCCACTCAGTATTTGATTTGTGTACTATTTTTAAATTCCTAGATCCTGAATGTAGGACAGCAACAATTTAAAGTTTTGAGAATTTAACTTTTTACTAATGCTAACAGGTTTTAAGAAGTATAAACAATGTGAAAAAATATTCCCTGTAGATCTTTACTTTTAAAAAATACACTGCATCTTTGAAGCTACAAAAGTATTTTTTTCCAAAATACAGCATCTACATGAAGCATTATCTGTCAGTGACTTCAGTGCAAAATGTATATTTAACCAAGGAAACACAGAAAAAATAAATGCACTACATTCTCTTCTTTGATCCAACAGTAATGACCAAAGTATAATTAATGCCTTATTACATTTGCAATTATATAATCGTGAGAAAATCAAATATGAATTTGAAAGGATCTCAATACTGCTTTAATTTTATTTTCTAAGGGATTTAAGTATATTTTGTGCACAGATATTTTGAAGGTGTGCATTCAGAGGCTGTATGAAATAAAAATATTTCCGTGGGTTTGTTCACTCTTCTGTTCTACTGCAGTAAGATCGCACCAAAATAAGAATCTAAAGATCACCATAAATGCACAATTCTTTTTGATATTATTTCTCTAACTTTCTGTAACTCAAAAGCCACCTGTGTTGACCCCTAACTGCAGGTTTATCATACTATAGGGTACTCCTGTTTCTACAGTACCTATAGCTCATGTACAAACCTAAGCCCCATTTTTTGGATTGTTACCTGCAAGCTCTTGGAAAGCAGTGCATTACAACCTCCACTAAAAAGACAAGTGACATGAAATTTGCCTAAAATAAATTTTTCCATGATATGCAAACCAGTCAGTGATTTAAAATTTTAAAAGCTGCTTTGCCTTCATATTCCTAAACTATTACCAAACTGAGTGTAGAAATTGTTGTGCAACATCCATTGCTCCACAGCTGTCTGGGTTTATTCCCCCCTCTGAAGTTGGGCAGGCAGAGGTTTCCTTGGAGGAGTCTCATATCTCTCGCCTCCCTTGATAATCCAGCCCTAGCCACTGCAATTCTGCCAGCCTGGTGCATCAATTACATGACCTCCAGTGAAGATTTTAACAAATGCTACTGTGATCAGGGGATCAATATCGTGCCAGTACTTCTGTAGGGACAAAGAAAATTGCTAACAAGTGACCAACCTTAGGTTAAGTAATTTTTCAGTGTTAAGTCAAATGTCAGTCATTACACAGACTTGCTCATGTACAACACATACATGTACATACAACACATACTTCATGTATATGAGTAAGATTAATTTAGGAAAAAAAAAGACCCTACAAGATGTGCAACCAGGTGAATACAGCTACTGTGCTTTCTCACCCATTATGTATCGTACAGTGAATTTTCTCACAGGCTACAATAGAGAGGGAAGGCTGATCTGTAGCCTCCTGACTCTCTGAAGGGCGGCAGACTTCCTCACCAGCCTTAAACACCTTTGAACATTTTTTCCTGTGCACAGCAGGCCCTTGTCCTGTGCTACAGCCTGACCACCCAGTGTTGCTTGTTGACCAAACACACAGTGCCTGGAGCCTGCACCGACACAACCGGGATAAGATTCCTTTCAAGGACACCGCATTGAGAATTTCAATTTGTCTAGGCAAGAAATTAGGCGAGCAGGAGAAATTACTGAAAAATTAACCTGCTCAGCAGATGAATAACTGTGTTTTATTCTTTTTCTTAAGGTCTTTTTTTCTTTCTAAGCTTACATTTTATAGTGATCAAGAAGAAAATGGATTGGTTTTTCTAGAAAAAAGAAAATCACGGAAGATTAAAATTAATAAAAAAAATATTTTTGGGAGATATTTAAAAATGAATGCTTTTTTAAATCTTAAGGGTAGTCTTCATTACTGTAAATGCATTTATAATGAAACTGTTATTCAGTTTACTACAAAAAGGGTAACTGGGCCTATTCTAGTGGTGTTCTAAGTAATTCACAGTCTAAGGATATGCCTTATTGTCAGCCCTTCAGGCCAAAATAATCTGAAACAAGAGCCAAACATTCGAGTTCAGCACATAAAAAAAAATTACTCCAGCAGACATTAGGATCATCAACGCTTTTGGAAAAACTCACTTTAACTCAATTGCCTGAAAAAGTACTAAAGACTGGAGCAGACACAAAGGTAAAATTCTGGCCACTGAAGAGTTTCAATCTATCTTCATACATAATAATCTTTAAAATTTTGCTTTTAAGCTACCTGTGTTGCTTTTTAATCCCAATAGCTATTCTCTTTATAGTACTTTAATATTATTCAAAGTATTACATAAAATAAGAATGTCCCCTGAACTTCTGAACATGCTAGATTCTACTAAAACTTTTAACTTACAGAAAACTTCTAAATATAGGTAGTAAAAGAGGAAAATCAATCTTGTTATTAATTTTTGTACTGATCAATTTTTATTCTCTGTCTCACTTTTTTTTTTTTTTAATTAATAACCCATTAAGGGTTTGCTTGACATCTGCTGTCAAAAGGGTATTTCTGCTATGGACAGGGGATGTGGTTTAGACATGAAATGGCTCCCAGCTGCAAGAATTCTTCTTCCAGATGTACAGTAAGCAAAGGCAATGGAAGAGAACCAGCTGCTAGGATAACAAATTGAAAAGGCCCTTTTGACACAAGCCTTGCTGGCCTGTCTGATCTAACAAAGATGGATCATTCATTGCAAGGTGAATAGAATCTCAGTGTGGCACAGAAAAAAAGAGCAACGTGGTCTTAGCATCCATTTCTCTCTTTCACACCAAGTACAGCTGCTGTTACTCTGGCACAGAAAAACCCTGCAGAGATTTTTACAATATCTAGAGAGTTGTACATGATACTCAGTGCCCCAAAAATTATAGCTTTTTTTCAGCAACAAGAACTAAAAAAATAATGAAAATAATGAAAGAAAAAAATCACAGTGACTGTACTATCATACTTCTGTTTGGAGAGCTGGCTCCACATTGGGAACTTTAATAGAGTTGTGTATTATATATTTTGCAAACCAAAGGGCAGCAGAAAGATCACACTACAACCATTTACAGCTTTAGTTTCTAATCAGGTTAGCTATTATCAGGTAGCTTATTTGGAATAATATTACATAAAATCTCAAAGAATTGCATCACAGACAAGTGATTTAGGTCACTCAAAGAATCACCATCAAAGGTATTGGCAAAAGTGATTTTAACAAGAATTTGTAGGAGTGATACTTGACAAAGTTTGCAAAAACTTGCTAAGAAATTAAGGATTTCTCAGCTAGTTTGATGATAACTGGATGGGAGTCCCTACCCATTTTAGTTCAAAGGATCACAAAACCTACTAAGCCACTATTAAAGTCTAAGCAAATAACCACTGGCCACACAGAAAACAGTCTTAACCTCCACAGCTTCTATCCCTAATATTCACATTAAGAATCCCATTGCTTAACTCCTTTTGGCTATCTGCCCAGTGCCTCAGGAAAATTTTAAACTAAACCTCATTTATTTACATTTATTTTCATGTCATTTTATGTCATTATGTTCTCCATGTTTCCTGCACTCCAACAAATCTGGGAAGCATAAACCATAGTGAAAAACTACAATTATGCTTTAATAATAGAGGAATTGCCAAGTATAGTTACAACTTAAAAATATGTAAAATCTTAACTGAAGGAAACCATTTAGTATCCAGGCACCAGAACTGAAAGTCCCGAGATGTCTACAAATCATAAGATTAAAGGTCAAAAGCAGCAATTCGGGCTTTAGCCAATACAAGGTATAAAATACCAGCACAATTCAGTTTACCATTCAAATATTTCTTACTAGAGATCCAATAAATAATGTTTTAGGTGAGTATATGCTCTTCCATGGTTACCTTTATATTTATGGCTTGAAAAAAGGCTCTTTTTCAATTTTTTTCTGTCTCATGCGTCTCCTTCTCTTTAACATATCTACATACTAGGTAACAAACTGGCTTTACCTACTTGAAGAGCTCCCAGCGGACAGAAGAGTGGGATATGACTAGATAGATAACATGAATTTATCTATGCTTCAGGAAAGCTTAATAACCATTAAAAAAAGTTTCAAAAACAATAAAAGAGAACAACTGTCTATTCCATGAGTACGGCATACAGCATTTTAAGTTTTCTATTTAATGCAATAAATCTGTATATTTACAAGCAGTACTACATAAGCAGAGATAGAGCTCCAGCCAATTGCACATCGGTCCCACATCTACAGTTGCAGTTTAACAAAAGAATCTGATCAGCAGAGAAGCAGGAGAATGGCTTAATACAAGGAGAGCAGCATGGCAGCTTTATGATTCAGGTATCCCCAGTACTGCCTCACTATGCCTTTGGTGACGCTGTTTGGTCTCTTTGTCCTGGCTACTTACACTCCATTGCAGGAGAAATTTTGATCTGCTGTCTTATCTGCACTTTCACTCACTCCTCAAAACATGTGGGCTTGGAGTCAAGCAGTTTCTCATAATATGAACATCACATGCCTGCATTTTTTTTGCTTAAATGAGGAAGGTCCACTAGAAACAGATAGGCTTAAGGCAATGATGGGTGAGTAACAACAGCCATAACTTAGCACATAATGAAACATTAATCTACACAATGCAAGATTATTCAGCAAACAAACAGAGTTGTTTAGGCTGAGGGAAATATTACATCATACACATACAGAGTCATTCCTAAAGGGAAATAATACACTCCAAAATGCTGCTGGGACTTGAAGAGAATTCCCTGTCAGACTTGTACTCATTGAAATAAATGCAACCAATTAACTAATGATTAGATTACAACAGATGATCAATGTCTGTTAAATTAAAGGTAAAATTCAATTAAACAATTTGCTGTTGGCAGTTGTCAGCTTTTTAAGTCACAATGACAAATTATTTGATAAAGCTTAGCACAGCTGGATATGCCCTTTCAGTTTTTGGAAATAATATTAACACAGGTTGGATTAACTGGAAACAGACAGTACTGGAAACACACAGGATTTCTGCTGACTCCTGAAATAAAATCTGAGAAAGAACTCCAAGATCATTACAGTCGTGTAAACTTGCCACGGTTTCTTCTTTCAGGTTGCATCACAAACTGCACCATGCTATGATATTAGATTATACTTTGCACATCTAAGACATCATTCCAATTGTTGAGTATATCTTACAAGATGGAGTTCTGGTAATATACAAGCCAAGAGATTTAAAAAAAAAAAATCTTGTGATAATAGTGAAGGATTCACACTTAAATAAAAAATACATACTTAGATATCAACCTAAAACAAACGTATTTAAAAACATCTCTAATACACAAAGTTCTGATAGCACATTCCAATACCTTGGCATCTAAATTAGCTCACTCTTGTCCTTCAATTCAGAGACCCCTGGAAGTTATTAACAAGAGGGGAATCATCAGGTGAGGACCCTAGAGAGGATGTAGAAAACTGGACTTACTTCTTGTCAGTACTGGGGATTTTGCTGGACTGTCATTACTCTTGGCCTGGATAAATCAAAAACTCTTTCAAAGGGTAGGAGAAAGAAAATGAAATTATTTCAGTTGTTTTGACTAATGGGTCAGCCTTCTAGTCGTGTGGAGACAATTGGAACAATTTTCTACCATATAATACAGTGTTGACTTATACTAGTGACTAAATTTGGAGTAAGTTCTCGTTAGAATTTGCTTAGGATTGTGTTTTAGTTTGTTTTACAAATAATTACAGTGTTAGCCTTCCCTTCCTGAATACACCATGGCCAGCAAATAAATGCTTAGAGACTATTTTCAGTTTGACAATCATCTGACAAAATTCTGTCCAGAATGTCTAATGGTTTGAAAAAAGCCAACCTTATCCACGTGAGAAAACCAGAGACTGTCTAAATCCAAACCTATTTAAAGTAGTAAAAGTCATGTGTAATGACTCAGAGCACAGTTCTCCTTTCAAACCTAATAAAACAGCAGCAAAATGCTTTGGCACAAGCTCAGTTGAAAGGTGAAAAATTTTGCAGAAATGTAAAAATAGATACAATCTGCTACTGAGGTTTAAGTTTACTATGCTGAAAAGTTTTGACTCAATCAGTTGGAATCCACAGATTCAGTTGGCAAAAGAACTAAGGTAAGAATAGCCAGAAATAGCTGGTATGCTCAAGGTGGAACTACAATTGCTGTCTGCTTTTCCAGCACTCATAATATGAAGACTGCCATCTGCTAGAAACAATGGAAACCTAGAAAAAAATCAATGCACTTTTTCATTAGAATCCCAGTCTTATGACCCATCTCTTCCTCCAAATGCTCGATAAACAAAAAAGTAAATCTTTTTTTGAAGCATGTGTTGAGTGGAAGACTTAAATGTTTGAAAATCTGTTATTATTTTATCTTAAAAAGAGCCTATGAATTTATGAACATATAAATAACATTCCTAACTTGTTTAAGTTGATAGATCCCACAGTCTTGCATAACCAAAATGAGCAAATCTCCACACTTTTCCTTTGAAAAGCATACTCCTATTAAAGTAGATTAAAATGCATGCCTCTGATCACAATCAGCACAGCTCCACTTGGCAGTTAAAACCAATCCCTCTGAGCTTTCTTTTTTCCATCTCCCACCTGGTGTATTCCAAAATTAAAGATTTATGGAAAGTAAAAGTCATGCTTAGCAACTTTTCTTTGTCCTACTAGATACTAAGTGAGAAATTCAGCTAGGATTGATTCTTGAGTATTTTAAAACCTGTACAAAAAACTATAATCAGTTGAAACACCACGTAGAAGATTGGAAGAAAACCACTGGAATTTCTTTCATACATGCACAAAATATTAACTATTGATACTTGCATTTGCTGGGCATTCAAGTTATTCAAATTCCCTCTTCTGTGAGTCAAACAAAATGATCCCTTTGACATTAAGGCTAAGGTAAGCAGTTTTGTTTCAAGAAAAATACCAAACACGTTGAGATTTTTTGAGACAAATCTAGGAATTTAGATACATTTTCCACTCATTCACTGGAGCCTGCACATCAAAATTATACAAACTACTAAAAAAAAAAAGTCTCAAGCACTAAGTATCATCATGTCTCTATTTTTCCTGCTAAAAAGCTGGAAAATGGCCATAAAAAGCTTTGCAAGTGAGAGAAGGTAGCTTAGAGTTATTAATCTGTTTTCACAACTGAGTTTTGCTCCTGGTAACTAAATGTTGTGAGGCTGATGGCGGTGTCTCATGAGGGCTTTAGACAAGGAAAGAAGAAGGGGAGGGTTTGGAATTATTCTGAATTTTGACAAAGATGTCAGGAAAACAGTGTGGCATTCCAGCTGGTTCCACAGCACTCCACACTGTGCAGTGGAACAAAGGTGGTCTGTGCACACCTTTAAGCTAAAACTTACTGACATTGCTGGCACAAGTGATGCACCCTGTGAACTCCACACCTCATGTCACAACCTGTGCAACAGAGAGTTAAAGCCTCTGCAGGAAATTTACAGCACATTTCTACAGCAGCTCCAACTCAGTAAAACTTTTGTGGTTTCTCAGAATAAAATACCTTATTTGGCTTGGGATATGCATGCACTAACACTAAACATGGGAGTTAACTATAAGCCAAGGGATGCTAGATTCCAATATGTCTATTCATTTCAGAACTGTCAGTAAACTCTGTAAGACTTCTTGAGAAACAAGGCACTGCTTTTATTTCCTAATTTGAAAATCCAGTTTTCAGATTTTACTACCAGAAATGTTAGGCCAGCAGCCTTCCACCTGCTGGAAGGCGTCCTTTATTTAGGCTAATGTGATAGATCAAGTTAATTTGTAGCTAAATTGCTGCCACACCTGCAAGCATTACCTATACATTTTGTTTTTGAGGAGTAACATTGTCAAAGACAGAATATAACTATGTATTCATATTGGTGTTAATAATAAATTTGCCTAAATACCCCCTTTGTCCAGCTCAAATGTCTGTGCAGATTCCGTGTAATCTGATTTTTGAAAGGGCAGAGAAACAAAGAACAAGAGGACTCCATATTATTCACTACATGTCAAGGAATTAAGCAATATTCGACTGTGCCCCAATGTCCCATGTATCCATAAACTAACAGAATATCTTGTGACAAAGAAATCTAACAGGCAGATTCAGAGAACAACCCAAACTTGATATGACCTCAAAGAAATGTTTCAATAAGACAGTAAACCATGGAAAAATGACTGAAATTTAATGCTTTTCCCATGTAAAGAGCTTAGAAGTTATAAATTAGCAAAAAGAAAACTCCAACTGCTGTTTTGTTTTTAAAACAGGACAAAGAAAAAAATTAAGCCAGTATTCAACTTCGTAAAAAGCTATCTAAATTAATGGGGAAAAACTAAAATAGGATGTGTATGCTAGAATCAAATAAAAGGCAATGCCAAATTCCTAAATGTCAAATACACACACACACACATATATTTATAAAGGTAAAATAGAATGTATCCTTGCCTTTTTGTTCTTTAACGTAGCTCTCCTTACAGTTGTGCATGAGCTGCAGAATCCACTGATGCTGAGCACCAATGCATTGCCATGCTGGGTCCCCAGGCGCATGAAGATCTGAAAGATATCTGTAAAATCCAGTCCAAAAATCACAGTTCTGACTTGACACACTGAAGGCCTCATTAAAACAGACCAAGCATGTACTAAGAGATACTTTTTCTTTTTTTACATAATTTTAAAAATTCAAGAATAGGTATTAAGATACACTCACATCCACTGCAAACAGAAGTTTTGCATTCTCCCTTCTTCAATTAGTGAGGCAAAATTCCACCAAAAAGTTTTATAGAAATAAAAACCTTTAATATCATATTAATATGTATTTCCAGCTGTGTCTCTAATCAAGTACACAGGAAACCAAACTCTTTTTCTGCAAGATTGCAGTTTAGCGCTTCAGACTTGAGTGGAACCAGTGATGACATCTCAAGCACATAAAATATAGTATCTTTTCTTCCTACTGTATATGATAGTATCATGTAATTTTAACAAGTAATTACAGAAGGAATTAATTTCTGGCAGCTCATTAATTGTAACACATGCATGCACAAACATATGTAAATCAAGCTGCTGGGTTGTCTTTTTGTTTGTTTGTTTGTTTTGGTCTGGTGGTTTTTTGTCCATGCACAGTCTGAAAAAAAAAGAGGGCGGGATAAATAACAAGGATTGTGGCTTCTAATTTGCAGAAGCAAAACACTGTCTGTCTTTAGGGGGAGAGAGGACTGTTAGAAGCCAGCTGCTGTGATTTTGAAGAGAACACAAAAGGAATGTAGTTTCATGTATGGTATTCAAGACTATCTGACAAAAGTACTTTCAAAAGAGTATTTTCAAAAAGTGGTAGCTGCTCTACTGTTTCAGGCACTCTGTTACAGTCTGCATTAATGAGACTTGAGACAAATTAAAAAAAGTCAAGATGCTTAAGGTGAACTCTACTGATATATTATCTTAAGCAGTGCAGGGAATGTTTACTCCCACACAAAAGCTGCTTTACTACAATAATTCCTAATGTTCATTAGGCCTGTGTTGAATTCCATCTTCTTTGACAAACATCTGCAGCACTTGAACAAAAAATAAACTGTCAAAGTAGGATTGGTTGGATGATTGAGAAAATTACACAACTAACCATTTTGACAGGGTGACATTTATAAATTATGAGCTCAAGTCCTTTCCAGTGTTATGGGAGACTTAAGTCTTTTCTTAGGCACGAAATAATAAAAAAAAAAAAATTACCACTGGTCTTGAAATACATACATCTAGTTGGCTGCTAAGTGTTATGGTAAACTATTTCTGAACTGTATAAAATAATTAACAGTGTAAATACCCTATTACAATGAAATAAAAATATGAATTGAAGCCTAATTATAAATGTTAAATATCTGAAGGAGAAAACTACAGTAGTTTAGGTCTTGGTCAGCTTTCAACTTCAGAGACATACAGAACAAGTGTATCAAGGAAGAAAAAACCCTCATAAAAACAGCAGGGTTTATGCAAACTATTTACCAATTTGGATTTTGTTAGCTTCATTTTTGTTGTAAGTCCCCTGAAGAAAATTTACTTCATATCTTGCCTTCAGAAAACTTACACTAATATACTCAGGTATATTTAGAGTAGTGAAACTAATTTAGCAATTTGTGGGCTGGGATTCTGTTGATTCATTAGAACTAAATTATTCCACATTCCTGCACTCCCTGCTCTTCTTTATTATCTTCTACATGTGAAATACATTTGGTTACAGTAGCACAGTCTGCTTTAACTTGGGCTGGGGTATTTTTAAAGATTCAATAGATCAGGTAAGGGGCTAGAAAACAAAACATCTTGAAAACAACAACCAAAACAACCAGCCCCAAAAACTCAAGCAGAAAAAACTAAAACACAGTCAACCAAAAAAACCCACAAAAAAAGCCCAAACAAAAAGCCAGAATCAAGCACACGTACAACCATGAATCTTTTAAAGAATCCTTAGAGAAGGTCCTAAGACCTGGCTTAGGTTAAGCAGCTGCTTTTTAAAGTTTTCAAGTGTCAAAGAGAAAAGGAATAGCCAGTGCCACCTTCACAGATGTAAAATGCTGAACTAGTCATCTTACAAAACAATTCCAATTAATAGGCAATATTTATGTAGCATCTAGAAGAATAAGAAGCACTCTACATAAATGCACCAGGTCACTGTACCCATAAACTCACACAATGTGAAGGGACCTAAGACAGCAACATTGCATTTGGGCCTGGTGCACACACAAGACACTCAAGACCTCGTACAGGTATCTGAATTTCACAAATGCTTCCCACAGCACATTTGGTCTGCTTCTTTTAGGATAACTGATAAAAACACTGATATAGTCAAGACACACGAAGAGCCGTGGTGGCATCCAAATCTCAAAAGCTTTCTAAGTAAAACCATCAAATGTTTCAGAGCATGCTGAAGTTTGGCACCAAGGACTAAAAGGTTAAAGTCTATATCAGCTCATCTCAGCAGTCCTACAAGAGAAATCAGCTTTGTGAAAAACAGAAAATGTGTAAATGTTAATAAAAACTGGGCAACTGGTTCATGTCCATGAAATACAAAGGAACTTCATTGTTTAGCCTGAGCAGTACAAGAGCCAATGCCACTTTCATCTGACTCAGGATGATTCCATTTCAACGTCAAGTCAAGCTGAAGTGTAAGACAAGTTAATTAGGAATCTATTTTGAGGTATTCAAACAAGGAGTGGTCATCTCAAACACACAATATATCGGTTTAGAGAAAGCAACAAAATCTCAACATGCCCTAAAGATTTAAATTCAAATCTCAATTACGCTGCATTAAATTGTTCTCATTCAAGTACTGCTTTTCAGTCCTTCAATAAACAATCCAGTACCATTCCTTTGCCATTATTTATATAATCATAAAGTCTCAAAATACTCACAGCTTTAAAATCAGTATTTAAACCATGGAAAAACTAGTCAGTACCCTATTTAGGAAATACTTATATACACATTTAACACCAAATGTCTGATGAAGGCACTAGGCAAATGATTACCTTATATAACGTTTCTGATCGTGCAATGTTGACGGAGTTTCGAGCAGCTTATCCAACAAAAGTTCTCGTAAAGCTTCAATTCTGGTTTCAACTTCAGCATAATCTAGGAATAGGGAGCAGGAATAAATCCAGTGTGTCCTTAAGCAGTGTCACGAACTGAAAATTATGTTATTTTCCTATGGTATCAGATGCTTCTGGAGTTAATGTGGAAATCAATATAAATCATTTTATAACAAGCCACATCTGAAAATATTATACACGACAGTTTTACAAAACCAAAGGATTAGACTTTCAAGTCATTCCAACAATATATTAGAAAGATACTTGAAGTTACATTTCATTACTGCAAATTTTTTTTATGTCAAGTAATACCAAGCCTAAATAAATAAATAAAATTGGCTGTGATTCCACATTGTGTAGCATATACCTCACTCAGAAAACTTTCCAGAAATATTGCCTAGAGTAATCCATAAATAAAGTTCCTATAAATCCATAATTTGTATGGATGAAAATCCATACAAAAGCCACATAAAGCTCTTTGGTCTCCTATGTGCTTTTTAGTCATTAAGTTAAAAAACCCCCAAAACCATTAAATAATAGAACCCGTATCTTACATTTTTTGAACACTTGAACCTCTGTCTTTCCGAAGAGGGACTTGGCTTTTTCGTAGTCATTAATAACCACATCATAATCACCCTTAAAAACAAAATCAAGCATTTACATTTGTCAAGAAAAAGACTAATGTCAAAAGGCTACTTTCAGCAAATAGAAAATAATTTTTAAATTATTATACCTTCTGGATATTTCTTTCAATATTTAAGGGAAGATTGAAAAGAAATTTAAAGCGTTGAAGAACATTAAGTGCATTTCTCGTTGAATCAGCTTTGTCCTTGCGACCCAGCACTTCTTGAAATAAGGTATCTGCTGTGTTACTGGCTCCTATTTCAAAAGGGGTGACAGTAAGAAAAAGTAGAGTAAGTAATTAGTTGAAATCATAAGCAGATTTTCTTCATTTTAATGACTAATTCAAGGTTTTTTTAAAGCAAATGACTAATTATTGCTGATTTTCTTAGTTTTTTTGTTCAACTGTGTTAACATTTTACAACTGCTGAAATTCCATTTCAAAGTGAACCACTTAGCATTTTAATGAGGTAAGACCCCTGTGCGATTAAAAACAATCACTCCTATTTCAAATGCTTAGCTTTGCTGCAGATATTTTATAGTTTGCTTTGGCTCCAGATGTACATTTTACAACCAAATTATGCATCTCAGGATATAAAAAAAGTCATAGAAAGCTTTATTTTTTAAGAAAGTACAATTTCATTTTGGTAATTAATATCTGAGCTTCTAAAGTTAACACTGGGTTTTGCAAACATTTTATTTTATGTTTTCAAGGCAAGTCTTAAAAGTTATTAACAATATTTGAGCCACTTAAAAGTAACAATGGTTAAGACAAAGACAATGTCATGACTAAAAAAGTCTAACAAGCTAGTCCCTGTAACTGAATGAATACAAATTGTCTTCACATCACATTAAAACTCTTACTGGCTTCATCATACACAGGATGAAGCCTTGGTCAACAACTTCATGTATTTTAAGTCTCTATACTATCTATCAATACTCTTCAATAAATACATTAAATATTGCCCTAAGACTTTTTCCATCCAAACTAAAAAGCATTCTATTTTCTATATTGTTTCCTAACATAGAATAATAAAATTTCATTTATAGTAGAGAAGACTTACATTGCATAGGAATATTTGCATTTTTCAACTTATGACTTACTTTTAATTACCCAGAAAAAAAAAAAAAAAAGTGGAACTGCTTGAGCTTTTTTGATCATTGCGTGTAGAAGTTTCTACATTATCTGGTCTAGTGACTATACTTTAAGCAAAGATGAAAAAAATTACATCAGTCTCGCTGGGTGGCTTGCATGCCATTTTCTCTAGTCAACACTGTGGGTGGCCTGCTCATGTTAAAAGTAGTCTTTGTAAAATAATTGTTATATCTAAATAATGTTTAAACTTTGTTGAAATTTTGAAGCCTTGATGTAAAAAAAGGTTTGTCAGGACATCTATTTCCACCACATACTATTCAGCATAGAATACTTTAATCCATTAAGGAGAAATGTACAATGAAAACAGTCAGCTGGATATTTAAATACAGATCACTGTTAAAGTATGATTTTTCTCAAGGTTATAAGAAATGATTGTTTTGTAAACCCTTCTAGTAAGTAACATTTTGTTTGTTTGAATTCATATGTTTCTTGTCCATTCTTTTAACAGCCCAGAAGCAATATGCTGTACCTGGGAATTGAAGTTATGTTCACGATGTTTTGATTTTTTTTTTTTATTCAATGCAAACCTTTTTTAAAAGGTAATTGACAGCTGCAGGAAGACCAAAGTGATTTCTATATTAATCTCTTTATGAAATCCTCAATTCAGGGAAATGATTCGACTTTCTTTAATAGTACTTTTTGTGTTTTGTAAGAAATTGAAATATATGAAATTACTTATTAATGTATTAATTAAATTCAATACTTCATGCAAAACAGGTCTATCTTTTTGGAATTAAAATATTGTAACATTTCTTCCCTCCAAATCCTTATTACAATAACAGTCGTTATCTCTTGATTACTGATGAACTATCCATGGATAAAGTTTCAGTTCTTCAACTATGTTTACAATATGGATGATTCATCTACAGTGTGTGAATTTTTTTACTTCAAAATAAATCTCTAGTTATTCAACAGTTGTCAGTATTAGAGCCTGACAAAAACACTACATAAAGGAATTGGATTTACCTCCTTTGATATAAAATTCTTCATTACATTAATTATAAAATACTCTATGTTTTTAATAATATAAATGTAACAGCTCATTTAGCAATTAAATTGAGCAAAAATTTGAAACATCTGTAATTCCAGCTAAAACACCAAACTGTTCTTTTACTACTCCATGCCATTTCAACTCAAGAATTTGGAACCCTCTTAACATACATTCAGATGCTGTAGAAAACATGCTCATTTTTAAGGGTTTGCAATCAAGCTCACACAACAGCAGTTGCCTCTCAAAACATGCACCTACAGTCCATAAAATGCACAATTCAACTAAAGAATTAAAGTTATGTTTGAAAGCAGTCCCTGCTACTCATGGATTATGGAAGCTTTTCAATGGTCAGACAAGAAACAAAGCTTTGATCCTAAACCACTTTGCATAATATTATTTATTCTTTTTAAATCCTTGTGTTCCTACTTCCCTGCCTCCCACCCATCATGACTTGCAAAGTATCAGGAGGAAAAGCAGCCAATTCTTTTCATAGCACAGTCAAACTTCAAACCACTCCAAAGTGTCTGGCACAAGTTCCTCTACAGATCCAGCTTGAAAAAGACAGTTTGCATTGTCTACATACAGAGTTCAGCCACCATTTATCAAACGAAACAGTAATTATATATGATAGGTAATTTTTTTTATATTAGTGTATATAGGAAAATATCACAGATCTAAATTTTTGCTTTTTTATTTAAAATCTGTCACACGATTTAGTACATTTAGGGAAAGTGCTCTCCAAGGAATCTGTACTCGGTGCATAACATGACCTAAATACAGAGCACTGAGGATTGCACTGGAAAATTTCAGCAAATGTTTCTTTTTCTCCTACCTAGATGCACCAAATATTTTGCACACATAGACACACACTACAGTCTTTATATAGAGATGCGAGGTTTTATGTGGTGTTTTTTGGCAGTTTGGTTTTTTTCATTTCAGGCATCAAGATGAGGGAATAACAATGTTCAAACTACACCTTTATTGTGAGCATCAAGGAATCCCTACTGAAAAGGGCTAGAGCTGTTCACAAAACCCCCTGCTTTCTTTGTGCTCCCCACACAAACACACATACAGTCACTGCTTTCTTCGTACAAGAGAAGAAAAACAGTGAACTTCCATGTCACTTTCTTGATTTCATAAAACACACTCAGACTTTCCAACACTGAGTCAGCTATCTGCATGTCATTCCTGCTTATTGATACAGCACTAAGGGAAACATCCCTTCCTCTGTGAAAAAAATCACAATGAAACAAAGTAAAATTATCTTGGCAGAAGTCCCAGAATTAAAAAAAAAATAAATTACTTTTTTGATCTGATGAAACACATACCGAACTGCAGCAAATTCAAGCCCTCTCTCAATGCAACCTTACAGCTAATATAAAGAGAAAACAAAGTACTGACAGCTTTTCAAGGTTTCTAGAAAGATTGCTCATGCCAAAGAGTCTCAATGCCAGCACATTAAGTGGAAAAGATCTTGTCAATAGACCTTGTTACTGCAAACATCTTATAATTGTTTTTTTTCTGCCTTTACTTGATTTCTTACAATCCTCATATTTGGCTCAGCTCATTCTTCTACAGTTCTGTCTATCCATACAGTTCTTTGTTTCCCTCATCCACTCAAAATTGCGATGCCATTAAAATTAATCTGAAGTAAACACTTCAGAACATATTTATTTTGATATTTATTTGCTTTGTTATCACAAACACTGCCAAAAGTCGTGGCAACTGCTGCTACTTATTCTGAAAGATGCATTATCACACCCTGGAATCACTATCACCAAACAGGGAAGGGACGACAGACTGTTTTCTACTTTCCACAATAGGAAATATTAGGAAAATATTAAAGCCTGTTAGAAAGTCCAAAGACCATAAATAGTTGCTGCTGAAAGGACAAAACTTACTGTTCAGTACATTCTCCAGTTTTTGCGTCATGGATCCTTCTACTTTTTCCGTTCCATCCGCTTCCAGTTTTTGATGGATAGCTGGAATAAAGTGTCTAGTTAAAATGCAGAACATTTTAGTAGGTGGGAACACATTACATCAAAGTGACACTTTTAAACATTTTTAAAATTAAAAATAAAGTGTTATTTTTCTTTTTAGACACAAAAAAATACAAACATGCTTCATGGCAGCAGAGTCTAGTGGGGGATAGGGCTTAGAGCCAGACACTGCTGAATTTTAACCATTACTTTGACAGAGACTTCCTGTATCTTGAACAAGACAGTAATGCTTAAGGGAAAAAAAATCACAAATATATGGAGAGAATAATCTATTATCTATTATAATCTAAATTAGTAATCTTGTACAGATATTAATTAAAATTTTTATTTTGAAAAAAATAAATCACCTAAACACATGATACTTCTGCTTTGCAAGTCACTGATGTCACAAAAAAGAAATGACCAATAATTAAAGGGTAGTAAGAGAGTCACTGGGAATCTGGATGATCCCGAAATCAAGTACTACAACATTCCTCCATTGCTTCTTTTCATCTATAAAAAGGCACTCTTAAAATAGAATTTAAGAGTTTCTTGGAGCTCTAATCATTTCACAATGTTTCTGGGTAATTTTGCTCAAAACAATAGGAAAACAGAGGGGAGATTGCTTTATTTTTTTTTTTAAGATGTTATTTTTCTCCTCTCCTAAATTGTCAAAATTCCGAACTCTTATTTCTGTGTGGTATTACTGATGGAGGTGGAAATGCACAGTATTAGCACTAGTTTTTTCTTTTACTACAATTTACTCTGATTTCTTTTTCAGGGAGGAGGAGACTTACGAGCACAGCCCGATGACACTATCTTACTCTAAAAATATGAACAGTGAATGTAGTGTAGGCAGTCCTTTCTTCTACTTCCCCTCTCTCACAGAGCCCTCCTTCCCTCTTCTACTGTTCAGCACAACCAGCACAAACCAGTATTTCTCTCTTTTAAGGTATTATTCCTGTACATATGCCGCACACATAAAATATTATTTTCTTTTCAAATTTTTAATCTGTTAATGTGCAAAATCTGCTCTATCAAACAGCCATCAGCTCCTATTGCTTTAGATATATTTGAGGCTTATAAACATCTCCTACTGCTTTCTGCTGGTTCTCAGTAGAATAGTGAAGTTAAGCTGCCCTTGCAAACAGTGATACCCGTACTTTGAAAAAAGCAAGTAATGATACATTTTAGCTCAAAACACAGATACAATTCTGAAAGCAGCCTCACAATTGTTCTTGCTTATCTTGCTCCAGTCTGTATGGCAGAGCAACCTGAGCTCCTCGACTGGATTCTTTTAAGGTGAAACAACATTAGAAGAAGCACTCCCAGACTACACCTGATGTGCTGAAAGAGATACCTGGAATTCAATCCACTGGCTGAAATTTGAACTAGGTCTGAAATGTTGCCATAAACTGCACATACAATGTGTACAGAGATGCCATTGCCAACTGGTTTCCTCTCAGGTGCCATCCCTACTTGCCCATGACACGTGGCTCAAGCTATCAAGTGAACAAGGACAGGAACCCTGGGGGTTCCTGCTGCAGGAAGTGAGTGAGGGTGGCTGTTCTGAAACAGGATGGCCCTTTACAGTCTCTAGCCACTTTCAAAGGAGGAATTTTCATCGGGGGAGACAGGTGAGTAACGCCAGTGTGTAATTATATATAAAAAAAAAAAAAAAGAAATAAAGAAGGAAAATTACATTATTCTCAAACATCCAAATCTGGCTCTTCAATCCCTTGATCCTACAGAAAGAATTACAGGAAGTCTTGCTTTCATGAAAATACAAGAAGAACTCTATTTTCATTCTTAAAGTCATCAGAGAAGGAAAAAACCAATCTAATTAGGACACTATATTTCTTAAGACAATCAACTCTTAAATGAAACGAACTAAAATTAACAGATTCTTGCATATTTTAAGGACAGAGATCTACTATCTTAAAGGATAGTGTGTAGTTAACTGTCACACATATTTTGTGTACAATGTGGACTTATCAACAAGCACACTTCTAAAATTTCATAACAAAAATATTAGTGGCTCTACTGACATAATTCCATTTCTATACATCATTTTCAGTGAGAGGCAGTCAGTTACTGTAGTGCAATTAACATTGCATATGGAAAAGCAAATTCAGCAGAGCAGCAACCACAACATAAACAGACATTTTAAAGCCAAATGTTGCAAGTAGTAAGGGAACCACATCAAACTATGTAATGAATTTAATTTACATATTTTTATGTAATGCTTTTAATTTACATATTTTGAAATCATTCTATGAAACATACTTTTGAAAGATACTTCAAAAATAGACATGGATAAAAATATAAGTTACATATTGCTTCAGAGATTTTTTTAAATTTACATACGGGCAACAAAAGATAAAACATGATGAGGGACTTATTTCTTGTACATAACTTTTGAAAAGCACAATTTACTATGCTAGAACCCTCAAATGTCTTGAAATTTAGCTTCTTACTATGAAGGTAGCTTATTTAGAAATTATGATGATATTAAAATTAAAATATCATGATCTGTAATCAGTTGCTGAAAGTTAAGACACATCTTCCCAAAGCACTTCTCTTTCTCAGCTTGTTCAGAAAAAAACATATAATAGCAATATACTATTTCCTCCTCTTCATTTTAGAAGGCAGAAAATAATTTTTTTTCACATTGCTGCCTTTTTTGCATAGCAACCTGGAAAACAGTATTCAAGAACCTTAGTTTGAAAATTTTGATGTTTGAAACCCAGGAAGAATGGTCCTATTAAATCAATTCATAATGCTCTTTCAGACAGGGAAAAGTATGTCAGCGGGGCAAAATAAATAAAAATAAATCAAGGTATAAAGTTTCAAAAATGTGGAAAGCATTGCAGAGTACAGATAAAGGCATATTAAGCATATGTAACTAGGAGTGTAAACCAAAAGGCATTTTTGAATCATTGTCTGAAATAAGATATTTTAGGACATTCTGTGAAGTCTAAACCTACTTAAATTACTCTGTGATCACACAATAAATTTGTTAAATGTCCTTCTACATGTTTAAGCTACTTTTTTTTACTGTAACTATTTTTATACATTATATTCAGATTTAGCAATAGGTACACTCATTGTGTTCCAAGGCTGAGTTACAAAAGGGAAAAAAAAGTCTTAAGTTGGTGCAGTGAAAAAGGCTTTCTAATAAAGTCTGAGCTTAATCTGTTTGCATCAAATGATTTTGAAAAAGCTAAGTGCATGTTCCTTCCATGCAGACCAGACAAAAAGTCTTTGATTTAGAAGTCTAGACAAGCAAAACTATATGCAGTCAAGAAAAGTATCTGTAGTAGCTTCCATCTTTGGAAGGAATCTAGAGATAACTCAAGTTATTTTTGTCTCTCAAAGCACAAAATCCATCTAATAGTGGGATGATATCGTTTGGGACAACCCCTGTTCTCCTGTACCCAAAGGGCTTCCCTTTTTCTGGATCTAGCAATCACACAGCTGCAGGGCAGCTGTAGTGAGACAATTTGGTGCAAAACTAACTTACCAAGGAAGAAATGTTGCCTTACTGATCAGTGAGCTTGTCTAAACCTTGCCTCAGTGGCAGCACTGCAGTATAAGGAAAGGAGCATATGGCCAAGGGAAAGTTTGGAAAGCCATCCTACTCTTCCCACACTACCCAGTACTTAAGATTACCTTCAAATTCACCTTCTTACCCCCAGCTCATCACTGGCTGCAATAAGAAGGGTAAGGAGAAAATTTTAGGTCTTTGAAGGCTTGAAGTAATGGATGGATTGGATTTTTCTTGAACTGCCAGTTACCCTGGATTTACCTGACACAAACTATACAAGCTGGAAAAGCAGTTGGAAATCTAGCAGAATCTGTTTCTTATTTTTAGAAGCTTTACTGTAAGAAACATACAATAAATAAAAATGAGGAACAGCTACATCTGGATGCTGCAACTAAGGCCAGATAATTAACTGTATTTTGTATCACCTTTGCCACTAAGTGTTCACATTTCCCAGGTAAGCCAGAATATTGAAAGGCTTGCAAACTTCACAGTTGCAGGCAGATACTGATTAATTATAGTGAAGAAACTAAGTTCAAAACTCACAACCTCTAACTGTGACTAAATACACCAGAACACATGCAAACTTCAATCTGGCAAAAAAGCCATATTACAGGCCTTTGTATTTAAATAAACTGCAATTAATTCACTGCTACTTGTGTTGAAAACAGTTTTATTTGATCAAAGAAAGAATATGAGTTTTTTTGTCAGATTTATGGCAACCATGAATCTAGTACATCAAACCACACTTGCAAGGATCATGTAGCTTTTGATTTGAAAATTTCATACTTCATTAGATATTCTTAAAACATATTTTAAGATAGGCACCAGGTGTGGCATTCTTGAAAGTTTTTCAGCCTCTGATCTCAGAGAAACACAGATGAACATTTTCTACCATTTTCTGACAAAGGATGGCTAGAAATGCGTTTGGCACATCTGAAAATCTTAGTCAGAAGTGCGGTTAAAGAAAAAATACTTGAAATAAATCACATTCTTTTAGTCAGATACAGAAAACATGAGGGGGAAAAAATACAAGAAGGGCAAAGCTGACTCAGCAAAGTATTTTTGATGATCTGATGTGGTAACTAAGAACCTGGCACCAAAGAACAGTAATGGAGGAATGAAAAACACATGTTAGAACACTGCCAGGATTCACGTCCAATGCATGAATAAAAATGCCTTTTGCTTCCTTTATTGGAAGATTAATGATATTTTGTAATTTAGCAAAATATAGGAAGGTTATTGATGAGGATAGTATCCCTATGTAAGGTAAAAACTGTTGAATGGATTCAACAAGACTACAGGGCTGCATATAAAGAAGAAAGCAATAAAGACAGCATGCGATGAACAGAGCTCTTAATAAACTACTCTATGGAAATCTAAAAAAAAAAAAAAGAGGTAGTAGTTTTTTTCCTATGGGCATTAGTTAATAGTGCTAAGTCTAGTTTGGTTTGGTCATTCCTGAAGTGTCCCTTGAGAATTCTAGATTTTTTTTTACTGGCATAGCAAACTTGGCTTTGTTTTGGTTAACATTATTAATCCTAGCAAAAACGACAAAATATTGAACTAAATGCAGCATTGTGTTAAATTGCCTTTTTGTGCTTTGTTTCTCTAGCATTTACTTCTTCAAGCTTGTTTATCCAACACAGTGGAAAAAATCAAAGAAAATGGACAGACTTAATATGATATTTGAAGGTAATTGAAGCACAGTGCTAGGAAAGAAGGCTTTATTCATATATAAACCCTGAAAATTTTCATCTAAAACTATTATGAGACCAGACAACTTTTTCTCAGATGGACTAATATTAAAGCAAGTCTGATATGTCTGGGCAAATGTCTTGGAAATAGACAGGAAAATGTGGCCTATTCTTCTGCCTATGGATGTACTAAAAATTCTAGGACTGGATCCAAGCCTTTGCCAGAACACTTCAGAATTAAAGGGTACAGAACATGCTCTTCTGTCTTTATTGGCGCTAAATTTCTGCATCTGTGAAAGGTAAAAATAGCAAAAATAAAAGTAGCTTTTAAGTGTTGCATTTAAAAAGTGGTATGGAAATCAAAATGGAATAATGTAGCATGAAATTAAGGTTTTACAGCTTGCAGAGTAAGTCTGGGTCAAATTTAATCATAGGTAACTTTTCTGCACACTTGCAATCAATTGCAGAATTTGCTGTTTGAAAATTGCAATTGCAAAATTTATTTATCTTTTCACATGCTTTACTATTTTTTCAAATTCAAACAAAAAAGTTAACTTACCTGAAAAAAAACCCCAAGTTCATAAAATATGACAACCAGACAGCAACTATAAGCTGCCAAAACTGCATCCCTTTGGAGAAATTCTGCTAGTAATTATCTCACATCTCTAAAACAATAACTTACAAAAAGCTACATGAGCAGTCAGCATAAAAGCAGGTAAAGGCTTGGGCAGAGAATTTTCACTATGGCCTGTGACAATTCTTGCTGTTTCTCACATTTTCTAACCAGATTTCCTCTTGCTTGAGACAAAAGAAAACCCAACTCCCTATACAATGCCATGTTAGGACCTGCATGAAAGGAAAGTTTGAGCCTTTTATCAATTGTGATAACTTCTGCTTTTATAAAGTAGCATTTAGGTAACAATTGGTCTGCTACAAAAATTGACTGCAAAAAGAAGAAGCATTCACCCAAGACTAAACTATCTACCCCCACTTAATTGCTTTATGGCATCCCTTTGTCAGGCCATATTTCTCTCAGAACACATTTCTCATTTTAATGTCCCTCCTGTTATCTAGTGCTGAAAGATAAGAACACGTTTTCAACAAGCAAAATTAAATTAAGTTTAATTTAGCACGACTATTTTTAGAATGCTTAATTTAGCACATCTATTTTTTCATTTTGAATGCGGAGAAGGCCTATAAATGTAAGGACAAAATGTGAAGCAATAATAGTACCTATCCTCATTCAGCTTTTGTCTTAAGGGTAGCACAAAGATGATTCAAGTATTCAGATAGGAGGACCCACTTGGAAAGCTGGACAGTGAGGAGAGAGCACATCAGCTATTGCTTCATGATGACTACATGGAGGCATGATCATAATTCTTAACTTGAAATAATCAAACTTGCACCTGCTGTGGGGCACACATATGCAGGGGAACTGCTACTCTGAAGTGACTGGATGCGCTCTCAGACATATATCCGATACATGCACCATCATTTTTTTATTCTTGCCAGTTTGTTTCCATGGCCCTATTTTTTTTTATGCTCTACAAATTATCATCTTTAAAATCACTAGCTGTAACAGCAGACTGTTTTTACCCTGCAAAGACAATATTCTATCATCTGAAGTAGGATGAGGAAGATAATATTAATAGAGACACATCACACAGAGAATTAGAAAGAGAGCTATTCCAGACATATGCACAACATTTAGGTAGTAATTATATATTTGAATTTGATTTACCCAAATTCATAGGTTCAATAAAAATCCATACTATTTGAAAAAATACACATGAAAGTAAAGCAAAAGTGCGAATTAGATTTGTTACAAAACAGCAATGTGACAACACAAAACCTCATACACCATCTCATGCCACACTACCAAGCAAAAACAATCATAAACTATCATTTAATTGGACAAAAGAAAACCATTTCAAAATTAATCATCAATATAGTTTGCAAATAGAATCACAAATGAAAAATTTGCTCTATATCATCTCTTTAAATTCAAATGTAACAAAACTCCTCAAAAGTCTGAAGCGAAGGGACACATTTATGACAGACTAACATCAGCTTTTAGCTTCTCAAATTTCCAATCTGACTCAGACTTGAATATAGCTCAGGTGACAATTTTTGTTTTACCCTTAAAACAAAATGAATATAACAGACATAATGGCAGCAGCACAGACTTATTCAGCCTGAATCCAATCCTGGATCACTAACATGCTCATTCTAGAATGAGCCTTAGGGAATTAACCGTAAAAATAGTCTATAGGAAAAAAAAAAACTGAAACCAAATAAAAAAAAACAGGCATTGTCCAGATTAGGGTAATTTCAGTCAGATAATTTCAACCACACTATCCTAGCTTATGTATTAAGAAAGGCAGTAGACAAAAGGCCAGCTATAGTCCAAGGTCCCTATCATGCAGGTATTCCCACAGGCCACATATCTGAACAAGAGTGGGAAAAGGTAAAAAGGAACAGTGCTGTAATAGCCAGCAGTGCTTCTGAAAATCATGAAGAATCTGTTTGTAGCTGTAATTGCAAAAAAAACTGTTGCCATGGCAAACTAGAGAGCCAAATCTAAACTTCAAATTAGTTCATGATATCTGTGTTTTAAAGACATTACAGCATCTTCTTTACCTGCCAATAGAGATGTCGTACTCACATGTTTTTTACAAGTGAGTGACTGAAGTAGTCATTTCCCTACTTCTTTCCTTTTGTTTAACTAAGAAAAAACTGCATCCTTAGGTTCATTGCAAAGAGCATTTCAGAAAGAAACATACAGAAAGGAAATTAATTTGCTAACTTTCCTAACAACTTCTGTGTGGGACTTGATTTGCTTGTGACGATAAAATATGTCTTAACATATAAACAGCCATCCTTTCAGGAATGCTGCTTTCTAGGTTGCAATTAGAATTACAGGAAATGAACCAGCTGAACTCCCCGACACTGACAAGTGGGTCAAGTTGAGATAAACCCTGCTCCCCTCAGCTCAGTTTACAGCTCCCTTTAGCAGATGAAACAAACTTCCTGTGGAACATCTCTGCAGAGTCACTGTGAAACTGTCAGCCAAGCTAACAGGCAGAGAGACATGGGGATCTGATAAGGCTATTCTATTTTCCCAGAAATTATGCCAAACAAGGATGGGTTCTGGTCTGTTTGAGCTGTTGTTTTCATAGTAAACAGCCTCTAAATCACAAAATACAATAAACATCTTAGGACTGCTTTTTATGCTCTCCATTGCTTATTTATGAAAATATTAATAGTCATTTAAATGTGTAATAGAGTCTGACAGTACACTTAAGATCAGACAGAACTTACTGGTTCCAATTAATTAAAAAAGCTGCACAATAATCAGTAATTCAGGGTTTCCTTAATCAAGGTAATATATTTGCAACAAACATTGTGAAATGCATGAGTTTTAAAAAACATGTATAAAAGCTGTAGAGGAGTATGAAGCTACCGGAGAAGCAAGTGTTATACCTCCTAAAGTGATCCTCCTAAGAAAAGTTCTCCTGTACTAATTTAGGGGGACTTAAGATAAAGAACTGCTCTCAAGTAGCTCCATTGTATAACTACAATGCAACAGACCTGCAGTTTATGAAGGATAACCACTGGGGTTAGAAGATGTGTTCTAAGATGTCTGAAGGAGAAAACTGAGTCTAAACTTTTGTCCTCAAAAAAACCCCGTCTCTTTAGAAAATAAATTAGATTTTAGAAATCTTCCCAAAGTAAGAGAGTTAAAAATCATCTAAACCAAAATGAACCAACTCAGAAAACTTAAATCATCTTGGAAGACAGACAAAACATATTCAGTAAGAGTTTTCCCTTGAGTCACTTGTCATCTGTGACAGTTGTATGCTCAGCGTTAAATAATACAAGTTTGCAGAACATTGGCTATGCCCCTAAGAGTTCGTGCTGAAACAATTGTTCAGCTTTCAAATATAAACTACTGCTCACATGGCTTCCTTGAAATGCGTAGAAACCCTAGTTGCACTTGTTTAAAGGAGAAAATAAGACATAAAAATTCACCCTCACATGTGTAAGGGCAGAAAAGTGCCATCACATCATCTTGCACAATCACTGTCTAGCTAGATTATATTTTTAATTTAATGTTCTTCTGTTAAAAAGCTTGGACTTCATAACTGCACGCTGAAGAATTAATTGGGGCTTTGTTTGCTCGGGAGTTTTTCTTTGGTGGTTTGTTGTTGTTGATTTTTTAAAATCTGCATCTGAGCTGTTTCTCTAGAATGATGCTGATAATGCTTACTCTTAATTCTCAGCATCTTTCATTTGAGAAAACTGTACTGATCAAATGTTCTGGAAAAAGCACTGACATCTGGCAGTAGGGGTAGATGATGGCACCAAATCTTTTCTTCTTGCTACTGGAAGCCACATCCAGTTTAACAGTTGACAGACAGTACCTATCACAAGTTCAAGTCTTTAAAAAGTTATGCAGTTTTTCCAGCTATATTCTCTCAAAAATATCCTGCAAAAGGAAGAACAGGCAAATAAGTAGTTCTGCATTCAAAACTGAAATTCATATACTATAAGAGTGGGTTTATTGACAGAAAAAAAAGCAGAAATCATTTTGCACATGCATTTAATATGACATTTCAACAGAGAAATGTGTATCAAAATGCTACAGAAGGCAGCAGTGACATCTACTGCATTCTCATTAAGAATTTAGGTTCAGAATCTAAAAACTAAGTATTATATTGCTGTTGCCCTTCAACTTCAGTGTTACAGTTTTGAATTTGTAAGAATGAGGCTTTAAGTCCCTAATTTTCTTTTACAACAGCATCAAGGCCATTCTTCCATTATGCCACTTTAATTCACTGTATAAGCTGAAAGTCTGCTTCCCTTTGAGCACTAAAGGGAGATCACTGAGGGGAAGACAAAGTCAAGCCATTTTGATTACAGACAAAAAGTGACATCCAGAACCTTTTGAGTCATCCCAAGTTTAAGTTCATAATTTAGCTAAAGGACTGCACCGATAAACTCTGATTTTAGGTAAAAAATAATACCAATAAAGCTAAAAGAGGCAAAACAATATTACAGTTTATATTAAAAATTGAGACTATAGTAGTTAACAAAATAAATGAGGTTGCTTTCCCTACCATTACTTTATTAATATTTCTCAAATTGCTACTTGCTCATTGACCTCATTTATCGAAAAATCAGTCCCCAAAAGCAAAATGCTGCTAAGAGGTGGAACAAAATAAAATTACACAGATGTGCTTAGCTTTTCTAAAACCTCACAACATTGATGGTTTACCTTATCTTTCTTCAAATCCTACTAAGTATTTGCTGATCCAAAAAATAATCTTACAAGGTAACCCTGTTAGCATTACTTTTTATCCATAGCAGCAACTTCTTGAAAACATAACTCTCAGTCTTTTACTTATTCCATATGCAAAGCAGATTTTGTTGTGAAAAACAAGCCATATTTCAACATTTATTTGGGATTATGTTAGAGACAACTTAAGGAAAAAAAAATGGGATTTCATATTTTCAAGATATGTACGAGTTACAAGGAAAGTCCAGTATTTTTCCTAGCATCTAATGAAAACTCAGCTTAAAAAGGTTAAAGAATGCCAATAATGGTCCTTCTTAGAGTATTTTCCTATGAGTACCACCACATGCTTCAGGTTTTCTGCTAAATTTTTTAATACATTTGTTATTGAACCTAGTTAGATTTTGGCCAAAGGTGTCAATGATCAGGATGGATAATCAGCATAGTGGTAAATGACAAACCTATTGGAGATGGTTACCTGGGCACTTTTGTTGTCTTATCCAGACCAGAGCCTCACTAGACAGGACTCCAGTAGCCTGCAATGAGGTCTGACCTGCATGACATTCGAGGCTTTGAGAGTGTGTTTGTGGGTGTCTAAATACAATAAATATATATATAAAAATGGGAACTACAATAATCTCACTAGTGTGCTGCATTCTCCCAATGGCAAGCAGAACAGAAAGGCTCTCTGATTTCCCAAAGTAACAAGTGTCTGGATATTCATATAAACATTATCATCTGACCATTGAATAAGGCATCATAAAATCAAGTTTTTCCTCTTGCTGAAAATTGCAAGTCATCTTAATATTAACTCCAGTTTAACACTTCTCTTTCTTGCCTTTGTGGTCTAAGCATTTTGATCAAATGCCTTAAATTCCTGCAAGATACAGTTGGTGACATCTTTTGCAAATAAACCACATCAATCAGCTAGCCAGTTCTAGCTTGTGACCAACAACACAGATTTTAGGATTATACGATTTTAGTACAGAATGTGAAGAGAAACAATATTTTTAACATTAAATTCATCATACATACACATAAGTATTTTCTTTTATACTGTAGTTAGTAAGTGCAAAGCATCTTTACCTGACAGAGCATCTTGTGCTTCAAAAAATGTGCTGAGACCTCCTTTCACATAAGCTAGACTCCCTTCATTTTTCTTATTGGCTTGCTTCTTCAAATTCACAACAGCCGTTTTGAGCTGATCAAAACTGAAAACAAACAAGGAAACCTCAGAGACATTCAAACAATAAGGCCAGCTAATAAATAAACAGAACAAACTTGGAAAATAAAGCCACTTACTTTCAGAAGAACTAGTAAGGGCGAAGTAATTGCTAATGAGTCTGCTTTTCAAGAATGAGGATTTATTCTTAGTCCAAAGATCTTATTTTTTTAATTTTAACCCTAAATAGAGTGCTCCTATCACTTGTGAGGGAAGAGATTTCTTTATGATACAAACTAGTTAGGATGCTTCTTCTAAAGATGCAACATTGTTCTTACTTAACCATGTATACTATACCGAATAGATGACAGTAGAATTCACTACACTTAGTACACAGATTAACTACTGAGATGTTAGAAGCCTCTTTAATAATGACATTTCTTTAACTCTGCAGCTTTACTCACAATCTTTTCTCACTTTTGTTTCTGAATTCATTCAGTATTTTTATGTTAGTTTGGACATACAGTTCAGAATTGAGTACAATATTAGTGCAAAATAAAGAAAAGCTAAACAGATTCATGTTTTATGAAGGTATGGTTTTTATATGTAATATGCTGGAATATTTTTGAAAGACATTTCATAGGGCAACATTAACTACCAGCTCATCATTGTTGTTGGTATGGTGGCTTTCTTTTTATCTCAGTTTCCTAATATTGCCCAACTTTTGCCAGTTTACATTTGATTTCACATCTTCATGTTTTGCAAGCACCTGCAATTAATTGAGAAGTATTATGTTGTGAATAAATCTTAATTGTAGATATTTTCTTTTCTGATGATGGTTAATATGACTCAATATGACTTGCAGTAGTTATAGAACTTATTTAACTATATAAGCACTACAATGAGCAAGCTCAGAAATACAAGCATAGCAAATAATTTTCATCCTTAAAGTCTTTCTTCCTAGCTGCAGGCCAAAGCAATCACCCTAATACAAAATAAAAACCTCAAAACACTGCACTACACCTCTGTGAGGTGAGGTATCAACGAAGTAGAAAACTAAGACATAGGACAATTCCATCAATATTCTGCCCATTTTAAAAAGAGCTGCTGCAAAAAGACACATTAAGAGAACAAACCAAATTTTAGCCCAGGCAATGAGAAAGCTATCTGGGAGACAAAGCACACTGGTGCACTTAGAAGCACTTTTATTTTTATACTGATGATGTCACAACATTTTGCCTACTTTTCTGTTTCCATCTGCTGGACAGAAAAAAACATTACCCGGATTGGTCCACTTGGGCAAATGAGAAGTACTTACCAGCAGCAATTTCAAAATAACAAAAATCTGTACAGTTGTCCTTTCAAGCACCGTTTCATGTTATCTGATGATCTAACAGTGTGTCAAAATAGTTTATTTATGTTTAACAGGATATTTCCAGGATTAAAATAATTAGTAAAAAGGATTCTATAGTGATTTCTTAAAAAGAATGTCCTTCAAGGAAAAAACAGACATAAGCTAACCAAAATGTCAGCGCACCATACGCTTACGATTTCCCATAGCTAAGGTTATGTAGAGGACAAGAACAAGACCATTGTTGTGTTTCCATAAAAACAGCACAAATTATATGGGTCAGATATTTATACAATTCCAGAATATTTTTAAGACTTCACATTTTGAGGTGGGAAGAAAAAGAAAACCGACCAAAACAGTTCTGCTGCTTCTTTATTTAAAGTGATACTTACAGTTAGATTCAAAACATGACTGGATTCATCCTAACCTTTGAGCATTTATTCCTGTTGAGTTTTACATTGCTCTTAGACATTCAACACTAAGACTTGGATTTTATAAACCAATATAAATGGAGTTAATAAGCAAAAAAACTACAGATTTCATTTTAACGTACAAATTAATACTTTCTATTCCATTGGATGGAGGAGATAATTTCTTGAAACTGTTGACATGCAAAGACACAAATTGATGGAATTTCTTCAGCAAGAAGGATTAAATATGTAAGCTGATACTAGACAAAGTGTTAAAAATGTTTTTTCTTTTCTAAAAGCCACCGATATTTATCCACTCCTGAGCTTGTGGCCCAGCTCTTACAACTTTCTTAAAACAGTGGCCATAGCTAAGCAGAGCACTTAAACTGCAGCTTTAACAATGCCAAGCAGAATAATCATCTCCATATCTCACCTAACACATTGCTGCTGATACATCCTTGAAAATGATTTGCACTAGATAGTTAACTTTTACAAGCACTGGATTGTCTTCTGTATGACTGCTTTCCAATCCCAGGTGTGTGCCCTCCTGCTTGCCTTCCCCACATTCCTTTGAGTTTTGAATCCAACTATTTCACAATTGCTACAGCCACGGCTGCCACCAGTTATCATATCCCCTGCCTTGCCTGCAGGAATCAGATTCAGAAGAGTAGCACCCCTGAGGGCCTACACTGCAGCTATGTTAGAAGTCATTCCCAGAACTCCTCACAAGCCTCCTGGGATTGCTGCCCCTCCTGTAAATATAATGGACATTAAAGTCTTGTACAAGACCCAGGGTCTGCTCTCTGGAAACTTCCCCAAGTTGCTTGAGGCAGATTTTGTTCACATCCTCATGTCACCCGTTCCAGACCCCTGAACACGATCTCAACCATCCTGCTCCACAACAGGGTCCATATATTTTTTTATTCTAGCTGTTCTTCACATGAAGATCAAGTCCCTCTCTTCTTTCCTGGGTATCTTTTTCAGGTGGCCTCTTGCTACCCATTCCAAAATACCAGCTATCCTGCTTTATTCCAGTGGTATGTTTGTCTAATTCCACATGGAGTTCTGCCTCTTGTCTCTTAGACAGCACATGAGTGTGTAAAGACACTCGAGGTTAGACACTTCCAGCTAGTTTTGTAACTACCTACAGCATTCTTAATGACATCACTGAACTAACTGCAGGCTGACAGCACCATCTCCTGATATTCCAAATTTGAAGTTTTTGACGCTAAAGTGCAAACCTGCCTACAAAGATGCTCCCACAACCCCACCCCATTTTTTCAAATGAATTCCATTTCTCACTAGCAGTCGTTGTTCTTTAGACATGGATCTGCCTACAGAAGTAGAATGTGCTGCTTTTGAAACCAGAGGTACAGCCATCTGAATCTACAGGATGCATCCCTATTACCTGAAGCTTTCCCCTTCACATGTAAATCAAAAGGAATCCCTAGGCTCCCACTTTCTTCACTGTTGTCCTCAGCTTGCAATCACTTATGATCTGCTCTACATCTCTCTGGGCAGTGTCACTGGTGGCCATGTGGATGAGAAACAAAGTGGAAACAGTCCAAGTGCCAAATATAGAGGAAATTTTTTACAAAGACCTACATCAAAAGCTCTTTACTCTTTATCACTTTATCATCCCCTCAACTTAAAAAAAAAACAACTTGATGATCCCTAAAGTTTTCAAAATCTAACAGACAGAATTCATTTGGAATAATTCCTCTTAGTTATTTGATTTCAAAAAATGCTGTCACTATACATGTATTAGGTAATAATGTTCTCTAGCTATTCTGGCCCTTTAAAGTACCATCATTTCAAGAGGAAATTTAAGTATTTCCCAAGTAGAGTAATGATTATTTCTGGAACTTCAAAAACCAAATATCCTCCTATCCCCAAAACCAAGAAGCAACCCACAACTCACAGAATTCACAGAATCACTGGGTTGGAAGAGACCTTCAAGATCATCAAGCCCAATCCATGCCCTAATACCCCAACTAAACCATGGCACTGAGTGCCATATGAAGTCTTTTTTTAAACACATCCAGGGATGGTGACTCCACTACCTCCCCAGGCAGGCCATGCCAGTACTTTATCACTCTTTCTGTGAAAAACGTTTTCCTAATATCCAACCTAATTTCCCCTTGACACAGCTTGAGACTGCATCCTCTCATTCTGTCAGTTGCTGCCTGGAGAGAGAGAACAACCCCCACCTGACTACAGCCACCTTTCACGGAGTTGTAGAGAGTGATAAGGTCACCCTTGAATCTCCTTTTCTCCAGGCTAAACACCCCCAGCACTCTCAGTCATTCCTCACAGGGTTTGTGTTTCCAGCCCCTCCCCAGCCTCGTTGGCTCCTCTGGATGTGCTCCAGCATCTCAATGTCCTTCCCACACTGAGGGGCCCAGAACTGGACACAGCACTCAAGGTGGGGCCTCACCAGTGCCCAGTGCAGGGGAAGAATGACCCTCCCTGCTCCTGCTGGCCACACCACTCCTGATCCAGGCCAGGGGCCATTGGCCTACTTGGCCCCCAGGGCACAGAGCTGGCTCATGTTCAGCTGCTATCACCAGCACCCCCAGGTCCCTTTCTGCCTGGGCACTGTCTAGCCACACTGTCCCCAGCCTGTAATGCTGCAGGGGGTGATTGTGGCCAAAATGCAGGACTCAGCACTTGGACTTACTGAACTTCATCTTACTGGATTCTGCCCATCCATCCAACCATTCCAGGTCTCTCTGCAGAGCCCATGCCTTTTTTCTGCTCAGGAGGAAACAAAACTAAAACCATTTGTAAAGTGATATTTCCCTTTAAAATACCAATCAGAGTATCTAGCTGAAAGCAACAAAAAAACCTCATCTTCTCCATTAAAGATGGCTTCCACTATTATGTGAACACAAGCAGATAAAAGTATTGGAACTCAGTTATATATGCAAAAATATATTTATATAATACATTCATGTAAGTACATACTATCAACTGTTTCTATCATGTAAGTACATACTATCAACTATTTCAAAATTAAGATCTTATCAAGATTTTAAAAGATTTACCTCAAAGATCCTACTTGCTCATCCAGCTTCTGATACTATAGCATTTTCCACAATTGTTAACTGCCACCTAATTGATACTAACAATTTTAGTAAACTGTTCAGTGCCCATAACCTGTGTCTCTGTTCATGACTTAACACCTGGAGTTTCCACTCCAGGCCATGCTAACTTCTTGGTTCCTAAAGTTTGAAGAAAGACATCTTTCATCTGACATTGGGGAATGGGGATTAAAAAAAACCCATCATAAATTAGGTTGGTCAAAAACAAGGTCTTTCTCAGAAGCAGATTAAGCAAACTGATTGATTCAAGCTCCAGGCCAAGCAGAAACACCAGAGACAATTGTGACTACAGTTCTATTGCAAACCACCATTAAAAACAAACCACCATTGATACATCTACTGCATAATGAAATACTTGCATTTAAAACAATTACTTGTACAACAGCAACAAACCTTGTTGTTGAATGATTCTCAATCAGGTACCAGGCAGCAGAAAAGTTTTCACTCGTGAAATCAGCGCTCATCCCAGGAAACAGTGACTCTAAATCTTTTTGAGGAAATCTACCCCTGAAAAATGAATATTCATTTCTTCAGTGAAACACAGCCTTGTATACAGTTTACAATTAAAACAGTCACAGAAAACCTCAAACTAGCAACAAACACTAAATCATTTCCCTATAAGATGGTAACATTAACTTGTAACTCACCTTGAAATGAAATCTGCTGTTACAGGCACATGTAACATGACTGGGAGAGACTGAAATCTATTCTAAGCAAAATGAATTTTACCATTTTGATGTTGCTATTACACATAAGATAGAAATGTTGTCTATACAAAATGGTTCTATCTAACTTTAAAATGGCAGGACATCAGAGGTTTGACAGCTTGTAAATTATATCACACAATTATTGTCTATTGATCCTTGAGCAGCAGAAGTCACAAAGAAACATGAAAGGGTGATAAACAGAATATAATTCCATTACACACAAATGCTGAAGAAAGTGTAATACTGAGTTAAAAGTATTCTCTTGCAAAACAGAACACACTGATCTGTCTGTTCACAGTACACAAAACAAAGGAAAAACAGGCTTATCTCAAGTGACAGTCAGCAGGTTCTGTTAGATTTTATTCAGTCTTACAAATGTATGTGCCAATTCCTTGTGGAAACACATTCTCTACAACAGCATTTTTAAAACTGCAAGTAGTTTTTAAGATATTCATCCAGAAAATGTATTTCATTCACTTTAAATCTGCAAAAATATTTACAGCACTTTTTGACGAAAGCATGACAACCTTCATCCTTCAGTCTGGACATACACTCAACACCTGGCCATATTCATTCCAATATGCACTCAATTTATCACCAGATGCACTCCCTCCTCTCATCTCCACTACCAGCTGCATCCCATCTTCAGAGACTAATTGTGGCAAACAAATTCACTTTTGGTCAGCCCTAAATGGGTCATTCAGTTGGAGTAGATGGACTTATGTCCCTTTCAACTGAAATATTCTCCCATCTATTAAAAAAAACCAAAAACTATTTCATTTTTGGATCACAACATCCAACTCAAAAGACAATTAAGTCTCTCTCTGATGTTCACAAGTTAGGTGAGCTTTGCCACACAAAGTGTACCATATGCAAATGAAAATTTTCCATACATTGCATTAGAGAGCAAACTTGGGCTGGAGTAGCAATCCAGAGTCATGTAATAAGAATTACATTTGATGGGATGGAAAGCCATTTAAATGAACACAAAAGCAGTGATTTGTTAGTTTTAGTTTTTTCTGTAATCTAAACATGTTTCAAGATAGTTAAAGCTGTTTTTATTACAAAAAGCAAACAGCAGATTAAGTGAAACAAATCTAAAGGCAGGCACATTAAAAAGTACAATTATATAGAGAGGAGCTTTTTCCTGGAAGTTTCTTTTCGTATCCAAATGGCCATTAGCACAAGCAGGTACAAAGGACCTATGTACATAATGACATGGTACAGAAGTCTTTCATCAGTAGCACCTGATTACAGCAGGGGCATGAAACAATACTTTTTAAAAAACAGAAAAAAAGTCAATTGAGATGCAAGGAAAAGTGATGACAGCTATGAAAGTAGAGATAGAGGCAAAATAGTGCGAGAAACAAATGCAGCAAGAAAAAATGAGGGTCCCAATATTTGCCTGTGTTCAAATAATGATGTTAAAATAATAGACAAAAAATTTAGACAAAACTTGTGAGATTCAGGATTTTCAATGATCTTGAATTTCATGAATGACAGTAAGCAGAAAATGCTGATAGATTTTAGAAGAAAGTTTCAATCTATTCTTCATTTAAAGGCAATTTAAGATACTTTATTTTACCCTCAAATTAGTGCCCAATAGGAACACGAACTTGAAGGATAGTACTACTTGTGTGATACACCATACAACTGTACAAAAAAGCATTTATATTAGATCCACACAAGGTGACGTCTTTGTGGACAGCTGCATTTTTAATGCTAAAAAACAAAACCAAGAAAACAAATTTGAGTTTTTCGGAGAGACTTGCAAGCACTATTTAAGTAAATGCAATCAATACAGAAGCAGAATTTCGCTCATATTGTCAGAATTTTCATGCATGTTCTCCAAAACCAAAGGAGACAGATGTAATACAAAAAGCACACACATTCAAATACACAACTACCAAATACTACTCATTACTTAAGGTTTATAAGGGATATGCATGACAATTTAAGCTTGTACATGAGCAATACAATTCTTAGGGGGAAAAATGAATATATATAAAGACCAAGATAGACTTGTAAACAATTACAGCAAATGAATCTTGTCTACAGACAGAGGGACACGAAGGAATTTTTTTTTCACTTTGGTGTTTGACTGCCTTGAAAACTTATTAGGAGTTTTTTCTCCCCAACAGATATATTTGTGTAGAGCCATAAATTAGCAATGCTTCTATCTGTGGAGATGTATTTTAGATACAGTCACAACAGACTAGAAACATGAATGTGAATGTGTGAGGTATGTTAACAATATGTTATACTCCATGGTTTAGTATCCTTGTTGTTATCATACATTTTACCAGTAGTTTTCCCACTAACAGATATGCTACAGCTTGCTACATACAGACTTGCTACAGCTGTCTTTAAAATGAAGTGCACACTAAAATGAAAGCAACTGTATTTCTAGAATGTCTGGCCAGATGCATCTAAAAAGCAACTGACTCCACATACACACAAGTTTGTTTCATTAACTTCCATTAGTAAATTAAATAAGTCAGTTTTTGAAAGTTGTTCTCAAGAAAACTTGCTTACCATTTACTTATAAACAAGCCCATATGTGACTTGAGAAAGTATTTCTAGTTTATTCTTTTCAACATTATGGAGTGAAGATGAACCAGTAGCAAAAGCTTAAATCACGATAACATGCAATTAAACTGTAAATCATTTTTCTGTTGATTTTCTCATTATACAAGAATTACTTCATGAAGAATACTTAATCATAATTAAAAAGTAATCACTGTAAAAGAAATTGGGAACCACAAATTGAATCCAGAAAACCTCAGAATAAAAAGAGTGAAGCTTACCACTCTTGACAACCCTAAGTATTACACTACCTTTACAATTTCAGCAAAGGTACCCATAATGGATTTGTATAGTAGTACTTTCTGCTAGGCACACTATTTCACCTAGAATAGAACTAGATTTGGTACTACACCTATAGTTAACATTTAAATATGTTCTTATTCATGGTTCAGCAACAATTTTAAATACAAAAGAAACTGAGATGTCACATAGCAGTTTTATTAATGAGAAGTATAATAAAAGTACATTTGGTTACAAGCCACTATACACTTTCACTTCCCTCAAATACATTTTGAGTATAGTTAATAGAGACGTACAACATTAGATGTAGTGGCCCTTGCTTCCATGTAAAGGTCATGCACATTTACTTTGGATTCAAAACATGTGGAATACAAACTTGTGTCACAAATGCCCATGAATAGAAGTTCCTCCTTGCACTACCCTAAGCTTCAGGTTCTGTAAAGCCTAACAGCAATAAATTTAACAGTACAGGATACTCTTACAAATTCTACTACAGAACTCATGTCCATACACAGCATTTATATTCTCCAGAGATTAGCTGGAAATCCCCATGGGTAAATCACAGCCTTCAAGCAGTCACAACCAAGTAAGAGCAACAAGATGCAACGGATACTAATTAACAAAGCCTGACAATGAATACACTTCAGCAAGAAGTAATTCTTCTGTGAAAATTGTTTTGCCCCCAGAACTTCAGAATCTTACGGTAATAATTTCAGCAATATTTGCAGATTAAAGGTGCATCCCAAAGGAAGATACAACCACCAAAAGGCAACCTGAAGCTCAGTTCTCCAGGAGTTTATGAAAGGTCAAAAGGAGCAACTTTAAATAAACACAGATTTTGAATAGCAACCAGCATAAAAAAGCTCCAGCTAGAGCTGCTGTACACTCCCCGCTCTGTCTGGTACCAGTCAGATTCCTTGAAGCTGGCTTTGTACCAGCTGTACTGTGTTAATAATGCATGCAAAAAGACCAGCATAAGGGGCACTGGTGTAGACTAAACATGACAAATCAGAAGGTGTTAACAAAGGTCTCTCCAACAGCAACAAGGCAAGGGTGTACTCTAGCAATTCCTCCCTAGTAGCACTGGGGTCATTACAAATAAGAAAACAAAGTGGCAACTGTATTTTACAACTGGCAGAATGTGGTAAGAGAAATCTATTAAGAGTTTATAGGCTGGTGGCAGCAGCTGATGCGTCAACCTAACAAGCTGTAAGTGCTACTTTATTTTTTAATGTCATAAAGCTAGGACTATACTGCAACACTCTTTTGCAGCTTTCAGAATTTCTTTGCATGCATCTCTATGATCAAGTTTCCACAAGTCCATTACATTCAATGACGAAATTCACTGCATTTCCATACAAGCCATTAAAAAATCAACATCTCATATTCCAGAAAGCATTTTCCTATCTCGTGGTAGCAAGCTGATGTTTACCATTAGGTGGCAGCGTAAGATCATCTGTTTCCTTCTCCCAGATGAACTGTTTTGGAAGCTGGCGTGGGAAGAGGGAAGCATCTGTATTGAGTGGGTGGATACAGAAGTATGTGGAATGTACTTAGCATGTCAGCCTTTGCTTTCATGTGCGAGATGGATCCACCAGAGTGACCTCTGCTACATGCAAAACAACAAACACTATTCAAAAACTTTGTAACCACCACTAGGTCTGACTGATGTTACTGTTTTGCAGAGAAAGAATTTTCTTAGTATGACAGAGTAGTTAGAGGACTCAGGGAACCCTTGCTGGAACAAGGACTCGTCGTGCTGGAGGAGGAAGTATATGATACATCAGAACAATCAATTCATTCATAAATCTCATACAGATCTTAGTTTTCCATCAACATATTTCAACTGGTATCTATGAGACACAATCTCTCCAGAACCATACAAAATTCTGAATGATCTCGTCTTATCAACCTGCTTTTGTAATAGCTCTAAACTGCTAAAACCAATCCAAGTACAACCAAATTGCTGCTAAGGTCAGAATTTCATACCAAGTTCCATATTTTTCAGACTAAGAAAACTACTCTGCATACTTTTTTCTCCCTGCAACCTATTTAAGACTTCTCCCGGAAGAAGCTGGCAACGCAACACTTGCACTCTTTGCTGGATTAAAAAATAGATGGCCATGCCCAGAGAATGGTGGTGAATGGAATTACCTCCAGCTGTTGGATTGTCACTACTGAGATTCCCCAAGGGTCAGTACTGGGGCCAGTCCTGTTCAATATCTTTATCAATTATCTGCACAACAGGATCAAGTATACTCTAAATAGGTTTGCAGCTGACTAGAAGCTGGGTAGAAGTACTGATATACTGGAGGATGGGGAGGCTCTGCAGAGGTATCAGGACAGGCTGGACTCATGGGCTGAAGCGAAGCAGCTGTATGAGTTTCAACAAGGCTGAATCTTGCTTGTGTCACAACCACCCCAGATAGCTACAGGCTGGTGCCAGAGTGGCCGTAAAGCTGCCTGGCATAAAAGAACCTGGAGGTGCTGGCTGACAGCGGCTGAACATGAGCCAATGTGTGCCCACATGGGCAAGAAGGCCAAGGGCATCCTGGCCATCAGGACCAGGGCAGTGACTGCTCCCCTGTAATCAGCACTGGCGAGGCCACACCTTGAGTGCTGTGTCCAGTTGACTCAGGAAGAAGATTGAGGTGGCAGAGCACATCCAAAGAAGGGCAATGGAGCTGGTGAAGGGTCTAGAAAGTGACTTTTGTGAGAAGGGGCTGAGGGAGATGGGGGTATTGAACCTGGAGAAAAGGAGGCTCAGAAGTGACCTTATCATTCTACAGACCTGCCTGGAAGGAGGGTGCAGCCAGGTGGGTACAGCCTCTTCTCCCAAGCAACCAGCGACAGGACAAGAGGACACAGCCTCAGGGTGAGGTTCAGGTTGGACATCAGGAAGAATTTCTTCACTGAAACAGTCCTCAGTTATTGGAATGGGCTGCCCAGGGGAGGTGGTGGAGTCACTGTCCATGGAGGTGTTCAAGAAATGGCTGAACGTGGCACTTGGGGATACAGTTCAGTTGACAAGATGGGGATTGATCAAAAGTCATTGGACTCAATGACTTAGAAAATCTTCAACTGTAACAATACCGTGTTCTATTCTATGATTCAATGTTTCTGTAAAGGTTTCTGGCTACATCTGTGTAACACCACAGCCAGGAATACTCCCTTGGGAGGAAGGTGGCACAGACCTGCTATGAACTGAAAGCGAGCATAAAGATAGAGATAAGACACTAAACCTCTGTATCAGTCTTTACCCCATACTAAAAATTAAAAACTAGAACTCAAAGATTAAATATTTTAAATACCTAATTTCTGGTGGGAATTGAATTATCTCACAGCATACACACAACTAAGTTACATCAATGCCAAAAACTCCTTATCTGATTGGATCAGCTCTGTGTTTTAGAAGATGAATGAATAACTTTTAGGAAGGGAGGAGAACAAAGGTGTGCAAACTCTTCTGCAAACACATTTGTCACTTCAAGGGTCACCACCACCAAAACACAAGAACCAGAAAGTTCAATTTTCATTACAATGCAAGTGATTTTTTTTTTACTAGCAAGTGAGATTCTTAGTTACATGACACAGGAACTGCAATTTATTTTTGGAAAATGGGAAGAACTCATCAGCCAGCAATTATGTATACTTACTACTTGCTAAACCTGCAGGCTGAAAGATGATGGCCTGAATATTATGTATACACATAGAGTTAAAATATCTTGACTATACATATAACATTTAAAATATCCTGATTATGTAAAAGAACAGCCAGGAGGATGACTGAATATACATAATTGCCTTTTCTGCATCCTTGCAACATTTGAATATGAATATGAAAAGACAATTCCAGTGCGTATTTTGAGTATATATATGTTACTCCTACAGTATATCTATAGGCAATATTCTAATTATTAATAGAACATCAGACCCACTATTTCACATTTCCCTTAGTTCATAGTTCCATCCTTTTGTTCACTTAAATGTCAGTCATTCCCAATTAAACCTCAATCTTCCAATGAGTCTGAGTAACAATTTTTTTCTCTGTGCATGCCTAGTAATTTTGTAAACTGCTGTATTGAAGCTCTTCTTTTCATTACTTGCAAGGTCTTTTTTCTCTAATTTCAAGGTCTCATTTGCAGCACCTTGAAAGCATCCACCTGAACAGTTCAAAAGCTACAATAAATTTTTAAACACATTTTAATTGGACAAAGTACCATAAAAATGCTTTAAAAAGCCACAAAAGGAACTTTTAAAACCAAGAATAACCCATATTAAAAAAATAAAAACAACAAAACTCCTCTAAAACCCAACTAAATTATTCCCATGCTGCAGTTTGTCTTTTCTGTACCATTTGCTAATGCCTGAAAATCACTTTCTATAGGGAGGGTTTCTTTCTCTTTCAATCTGTAGTCTAATCACCTTCTGCATTCTCTTCAGAGTGCTCCTCTATAGTTTATTCCTATTCCATGTTATCACATCTGTTTTTCACTGCTTTTCTCCCTGAGCTTCTTGATCAATGTTTATTTTGCTTACTACTATTTGCATAACCAATACAAGGTACTCCTTTCCCTTCCTTGTCAGCCATCAGGCTGCAAATCCCAACAAGTCAGGCCAATGCGAAATACTTTGACTTCAAAATTAAAATACATCCAAGTTTGCATATATTTAAAGAAAAAAAATTGAAGAAACCTAAGGTATGAATGAAAGAGATCCATGATGTTGACGATCCTATCTGCATACACAATAGTATTATTAGGATCATATTAGGATGTCTTCTATTTTAAAGCATCCTAACATCCTATTTTATCACTTCTATTGACAAATATTCCCTTATCTAGTAATGGTTGAAATTGCTAATTTCTTGCTTTTTCACTCACTTTCTTAGTTTGCAACTGCCTTTTTTCACTACCTTGTACAACTTCTCAATACTTACGCATTCCATATGTAAAGTATTTGCAAAGATGTGAGTTCAGCTAAACTATATGGTATTACAGATTATTTTATAGCAATAAACCTCACACTGCTCCAATTTATCAAGAAAATGATGAAAGATTTTCCATTGAGAAGGCATTCCTTAATTATACCCAGAAATTTCATCTATAGTCAGAACTATGCTGTCAACCATAGCATGAAGGCAGACCAGGCTGCTGCCCTCTTTCCCCTCTGCACAATGCAACTCCTCAGTTCCTCCACACAACTACCGATCAGTGTTACATCTCTCAAACTGGTGCTTGCAATAATCTTCCTGCTTCTCCTGGAATGAACCTTGGAGATTAATAACAATGAACTAGGCTTGATATGCTTGCCCAAAGATTTCCTAATTCCCTCCCTCTACAAAAGGTTATTTCCTTGTTGTATTTACATGTTTCTGATTTATTTCTTTTCACACGAAACTTCAGGTTTCAGTAACACATTTTCTAATCCTTTCAGAAAAAACATTGAAAATATAACGTGGTTGGTATTCTATTTAACAAGCACCCAAACAGATAACTCTAAAGTAAGCAAATCCTAAACTAATGCAGCTTAAGTTTCTGTATGATAATTGTTAATCTACCATATGGACAATGTCTTAACTATAAACAGCAACTCAAGAGAATCAGCTAACAAAGCACTCACTGCTAGTTGCTGTGCAGCACAATGGTAAAAAGGATTGTTATGGGATTTTTTAAATTTACTAAAAGGGGAGGGAGAGTGCAAGAGTGACAGAAAGCCTGGAACTGGAATACTGTCCATAGTACAAAGGTTCACGTTTTGTCAGGGATAGGAAAACTGAGGAACATGAAAAAATTACTTGTCAGAAGTTACATCAAAGGCTAAAGAAAAATACTTAAAGAGGTAACATGTCCAGCTTATTACAAAAAAATTGGGTTAGTACTTTGAAAAGAAAGAAAAACATATATTCAAGCCAGGAAAGAAATGCACAGCCAGAGGCTGGAAGGTGACATGGATCCACTAAAAATCCCATAGGGATTTTGGAAAAGTGGAGCTTTCTCATCAGAACAAGGTAACAATGGACACTGCAGATTTTTTCCAATGCACTCCCTCTCACAAATGCATATTCAACACATGAGACTTAGTTAGACTGCTACTTTAGTAACAGTTTAATTTTAAATAGCCTTTTGTTTGGTAGACCTGGCATCTTGATTGAGAGAAGTATTCCTGATGCTATTTCTAAGAGTTGGGCAGATTTAAAGAATGTCCCATTAAAAGACTCCTAATTCCATTTATCATTAACTATAAAGTTACTATTTCAGACAAAAAAAAGTAATAAATTCCGTAATACTTAAGAACTAAAGTAAAGAAGACTGTGGGCTGGAAGATAGTATTAGTATTTCAATAAAATAAACTAGCTCATGTGGCATAATAAATCACATTTTACAGCGCAATTTTAGCAACAGATAGCAATCTAATATCCTTAAAAGCCCCGTGAAACTCAAATGCAACAGTAGGTATTTCGTAACTACAATGTATAAATCTGAAGCCTTAGGTTGGTTATTTACCAATCCTCAAAATCTAAACATCACTGAGGTTCAATATATCAGGCTTTTAAATTATCCACAGTTCTAATTGATGATCCAAAATAGAGGATTATTAGGCAGGATACAATGTGCACTAACAATTCTGAGTACCAAATAGAATACCAGCAGCTAATGTATGTGTTTTTAAATCTTTCCCTGCCCTGCAAACCATTAAACTTTCTTGGAATTCACAAAGACACATATAGAGAAAACCACTAAAAAAGTGGATTAAAGGCATTTGGTACTCACTTGTCTATCTCAATACCAAGTGGATTAGCTGGACGCAAGGACAAGGGGGGAATCCCTTTGTTCCTGTCAGTGCGCATGTCATAATAGTTCATTTCATCCACCCAGACAGCAGACTGATCCAAGATACCTAGGGAAAACAAAGCACAGATCCTTAAAACAACAAGGGCAGTCCAGCACCATCAACTTCTAACATACTGAATTAATTTGAAAAATCCTGATAAATATAAAATGCATGCCTAGGTAATATATTGAAAGCTACATGGCAAAACAACCTGGATGCAATTATGCTAAATTATTTTATTACAGCTACTGAAAAGGTATTCGTGGCTGGGCATCAAACATTATCCTCTTGCAGAGTGCACAGTTTCACGTACATTGGGAGCATTTTCCTGACCACAAAGTGGTAGTATTTTCATTCCTAAAAGTATTTTGGTATCTGTCCAAACCTTGTTATCTGCTACTTTCAAAAGAGCAATTAATTGAAAGTCTTCTCATTTGCATATTTTAGGGAAGATTCCTTTTATGTCCCATTTGCTATCCAAAAGGTAACTGAACTTTGGCCACACACCAAGACGAATGACCCCAAGGACACAGAACTGACTTTACTTCCAATGCCTTAGGATAGACATAAAGGTGAGGCACAATACGTCCTGGAATCTCAGCTGAAAATGGAGCCAGCCTTGGCCTTGCCCTCCTTTAACATACCCATCAGATACTCAACACCAGAAATTACTCCATCCCCACACTTCCCCACATTTTCAAGTATGAATTCTCCTCTCTCATCACCAAAAGCTCCACTGTATAACATTGGCACTTACACATTTCACCTTTTTGTTATTAAGATATTAGTGGAGCTTGGGAGAAATTACATGTTATTTAACTATCACTGAAGGGCTGAGAATAAAAGCCTAAAACAGTTCTTGTGGGAACTCTTGTGTTAGGAAAGATAACTATCCAGCTTCCTCAGTGAGGGGTTCTGAGAGAAACATTTTCAATCCACAGGGTATTTAGACTAGATTCTAGGTTAAGCAGAGGTCCTAGACTGGTTGACAAAATAATTTCAATGGCTAAGTATCTCATGAGAAATACTTAAGACTTTGTCTTGCAGGATGGTTTGAATTACAAATAAGAAATGGCACTGAGGACTCAACTTCCTTTAAAGGATTAACTGTCAGCTCAGGATTTAGGTGTAAAGCTCATTAATTGGTCCAGATTTTGTATTTATCTAGTACACTTAAGAGTAATTTCTGGATCTGTTATTAAGTTTTTTAAATGTTCAGAAGTTTAGAGCTATTCCATAAAGAAAAAGAAAGGGCGACTTTTCAATAATCATTGAAGTTTTTATCAAGACACTGAGAAAGGAATAATTTTACATATACTGAGTTTCTCTCTCACTCTAGCTCTCTCTATATATGGACATCTTATTAATATACTCTGCATTTTCTAAACAACTGAAAATTGTCTTGAGATGGATCCATTTCAAACATACATTATATACAAAGAGGCACTCAGTCATATATTTGCTAGCAAAGAAAATAGATGTGGGTTTGAACAAGAAATATACCTATTTTTTCAGGTTTAAGCAGTTTGAAGGAAACAGTTGAAGTTCCTCTGCCACCAGACTTTGTAGTAACAATAATGTCTCCCTTGTCATTTTTAGCCTGTCCAACTCGACACACAATTTTACTGGCAGACATCCATTCTGCGGTGAGGAGACAGTTGTGCCCACAGATTGTTAAACCTGGGAAAAAGAAAAAAAAAAAAAAAAGAAATAAACTGCTGTGAATAGAAGTATCTTTTGAAATTCTGCAATTCAAATTCATTTATGATACTACATGTGTTTTACATAAATATATAACCCTTCACCAGCCCTCTATAGTCAATTACTGTCAAGGAGTCACAAATACATTTTTCAGATGTTTCTTAGGTGACTTCAGGTGTTTTGTCCCAACAACAATTTGCGAGACATAAGCAGTGTGGTTTGAAACTTATTTTCTCTCTACCACCATTTTTGGGCTACTGCAACTTTTCCTTCACTTAGGACAATTGATTTTTTGTCTGAAAGATACAGGAGAACGCTGTTCAGTAATTTCTATGAAACTTCCTCTAAAAGCTGCCTGCAACAAATCTTTCCCAAGTTCAGTCTATATGACTTTCCTCAGAAAATAAAAAGAAGACACTCTGTAAAATATTTACAATGAACAATGTCTCTTCAACCTTACTTGTTTCGCAGTGCTTTTGTGGACACAGACAGCTGTTTTGGCTGAAGTAGTATTAATTGACAAATATTCCATCCCAATCTCTTCTGCAGAAGATCCATGATGGAAGACTGATTCCGATGAATAAACTGCCCTTGTTATATGAACAAATAATCATGTATATGCTCATCTATTCCCTCTTCTACACTTTCTCACAAGAGGGATGACAAACTGTGAAATACATGAAGCTCTTTTCTCATAGGAAGAGACTGACAAGCTTTAGTGTTCAAGAATACCTCTTAAGAGTCAAGGTGCACCTTAATGTAAGGTCCAAGGCTTCCTGAGATTTCACATCAAATTGGTCAGGTCAATCAAACCAATCACCAACTGATCACCAACCAAATGATTGGTTCTGGTCAGATCAGGACTCTGGATGCTGGAATAAGTGGATTATTTTCTCAGATCTAGAAGAACAATTTCCATATTCCTAGCTGGAGTTCTGCTGTCCTGGAAAACTGGCAAGATCCTAAGTGCTCCAGTATCAATTTGGAGAACAACTTCATTAGGTTCTTCTTGAATAATACCCTTAGCTAGAAACATTTTGCCTTATGTCCAAGAGAACAAGGCTGTACTAGTGTGCTGGCTGTACTGGAGTATAAATTAGTCAGGCAGAGCAGTTCCTCCTATTGGCTTGACTTTTGTTTTTAATTTCTAGAAAGCTCTGACCAATTTAGAAAATACTTAAGAGACAGAAAAGGGTCAGCATGAGTGGCTTAGTACCAAAGCTTCACACTTACTTTTTCTCACAATTTAAGTATCTGACATGACACAGCAGACAAATTTGGCAGTTTTCATGCTGTCAGACATAAAAATGCATTACTCCCTGCCAAAAACTATCTTGAAAATGAAATCCAAAAAATAAAAAAAATGGAAAGGCATTGAATCTTATTACAACTGAAATTAATTTTACTTGAGAAAGGACAGCAGATTTGTTTCTTAAACATTCTTCCTGAATAAAAGAGGGAGAGTGAAATGAAATAGGATATACACACAGAAAGACTTAAAATAAAAGAAATATTCTGCTTATTTATTAGTAAAATTTTAACCAGGTCCAGTTTTAGTTTCACAGGGGAAAGAAAAAAACCCCATACATTATGATGCATATTACATATATGCAAGAATATAACCTTATGTTAAATTGCTACATTATTACATCTCTTACAGTTTTATGCTACCATCTTCTCTAAAGGAAAAAAGATTACTAAAGGAAATAATTAGGGTTAGGGTTAGGGTTAGGGTTAGTAATCCTAAATAAAAAAGAATAACTGAAATACTTTGCCCAAGCGATTCATAAAGATGTTTTCACCTTGTAATTTCTGAATCCATGGTTAAACTCAACAATACTTTAAAATCCAGAACTCAGCTATAGTAATTTAGTAGGGTAAGAAATTTTGAACAACTGCTTGAAGATCCTTGTATCAATTATTGTCTACTCAGAGGTTCCAAAAGCCCTCAAGAGAACAAGACCAAAAGCTCCAAAACTTTTGAAATGGCAGGAAATAGCCTTTGCATGTATCTTAAAAGTGCAAAAGACAGTTAAGTCCCTATCAACACTTTATATACCACATGAAACACAGTAATGGCACAACACAATTTCTAAAACAAATAAGGGCATGTTGGGAGACAGGTTCTGATAGCAGTTACCACATTTCTTCCTCCTGAAATAGGAAACTTCCCTTTAAATAAAATTTAATTTGAATCTGTTGCATAGTACAAAGATCTCTGAGAACATCATTCTCAGCTTCTCGTTTTTATGTGTCTTTCTATAAACAGGCATAAGCAATACCCTTATGGAGATGTTCTGATTTCAGTTAAGCTTATATATGGACAATTTTACAATGTCTAAAAGATACAGCTACAAATGTCTTAAAAGACAAGCTGGACCTTGAAAACACAAATGTTACAGGTATGTATCTCCCGGATTTGACATTTTCCACCATGAGCTATAGAGTTACAAATAAAAAGTTTATTTGGTTTCAAAGATACAAAGAGATTACTAGAAGGCACTCTCAAATGAAACCCAAAGAATGTTCCTCTATTATGTGATACTATGTTTATATATAGGAAAAAAGTTTCTTGTTTTTCATTTTACAGTAATGCATCTCAAACTTTATAAGCTTTATAAAGACTTCACTCAAACTCGCTTACTTCTCATGCCTACAAAGCCTCACTTTTCCAAGTATTTCCATTCAAGTAACAGGGATTATTTACATGCCTAATTTAACCATTAAAAGAAATCTTTACATATCTGGGGTCTTAGTCACTTTCTTGAGAAAGCTGATAACTGAGCTCAGGAAAAAATAAGGCAATGCATTATTTATTTTTACCTCAAAGCATAAAATTATTAGCAGCTGTGTGTTACAAATGTTTCTCTGAAAGAACTATAAGAAGATATATTAGCAGTTGGTCAGCTCTAACACTACAGAACAGTTCAGGACATGTCTTCCTTTCCAGAACACAGCGCTGACCGTTTCTAAGAGGATCACACCAATGAACTAACGAGGCCATTGAAGGACACAAATGCACAGAAATATACTCCCCAACACCACCACTTATTTGAGGATTTCTCAATATGGATTCTGTAGTGTACTGCAACCTCACCTAGCAGCTCAGGAAAATACTACTTCCCCTTTTGACAGACAGCAAACTGAAGTGGAGCAGAAAACTCTAGTAGCTTATGCTTGGCCATAAAACTCATTGTGGTGGCCATGAATGGAATTTGTGAACCTTGGTTTACAGCCACGAAGCGAAATATTTTTTCCAACAAAGTCAAACAAAATTCCAATGGCCTTCAGAGGAGTCATGATTCCACAACAAATTAAACAAATGGTCTCTAACATGACTACTGAAGTACACATATGCATAACTTACAAAAGAAATAAGGGAAATTCCAGTAGTTACAGTTAACTTGGATTTCCAGTAGATTTTATTGAGTCCTTCTCGAAAGGCTTAAGAAAATGAAGCAGTTATAGGATATGAACCTCCAATGGATAATTAGCTCAGTAACATAGAAACAGGGTTGCAGTAAATGATGTGTCCTAACGGAGGAAAGTTTCCACATTCTAAATAAATTAATATCATCAGCAAACTTTATGTGAAGACTGTAAACCCCAGAAAAATGAAATCCAGAACTTATTGACTGAGTGATGCACTGTAATGTAGATATTATAACACAATAACTGAGCAATGACAACATGAATGCATGCGAAACCTTACATTCACAGACAGCAGTCTCAAACTGACTACTAATCCTCATGCATTTAACTATAGTAGGCAGAACAACAAAAACATTGGTTTGATTCTCAGTGGGAGTCATACAAAAAACAGAACTCTATGGCCAAAATCCAAAACAAAAGTGAAAGTACAGTGTTATGCCACAGGGCATTCACATCCTGAACACTGTACACAACCAAGAAGTGTCACCCACGACTGGGAGTGAAACTAAAAGAGATTTCGCTGAAGAGCAAGAATGGTCAAGGATACATGCAGAAAATTTAAATAAGCTAAGACATTTCAGCCTGAAAAGGATGAAACAGAGCAGTAATGAACAAGGTCTGTGACCAGGAGAATCAGTGAAAAGATCTTGTCCTGTCCTTCAGCACAAGAACTATGATGATTCTAATGAAATTACCACACTAAAAATCAAAACAGCAATGAAAAGGGTTCTTCACATACTGTGTAGCTAAATCACTGAACCTGCTTTGTCATAACTGTTAGAGATATACAAATTGACTTTAACAAGGCATAGTAATCCCCAGTGACTTTCTGAATACATTGAAAACATTTCTGACATGAAAATTTCAATGCAGAAATTCTTAGTTCCTAAGAAAGTAACAAAGGAGCATCTCCTTACGTCTGCCTTCTTCTAGTGCAATGCAAAAAGAATTCACTCTTTGTTTTCATGTTCAGCACAGGATGCTGAGTCAGATTAAGGGTTCATCTAAAAAGGTACAGTCAGTCTGATTAGCTACACATTGGACTGCATCCCTGAATTTACAGATTTGAGTGCACATTGGTGTAAAAGGCATTCCTCATAACATCCAACATAGATTCTATCATGCAAAAAATTTATCTCTAATCGTATCCAAAATGTTACCTTCTGCAGTACCAAAAGGGTGTTTTTTCCAACTCACCTAGGAGGTCTGTAGGTCCAGTCCCCAGATTTTCTCCTCTAATTGTCACTTTTGTCCATGAGATGCCTTCATTGGGAGAGATGCCAGTTACAAGTGGGGGCTGCCGTGCTCGAGACATGATGACTGTTCAGTTGCTGCAACCAGAGCTCCTTTTATCTGTTCACCAAGAAAAAACAAATTAAAACCCCACTCATTATATAAAATATTATTAAAACCATTTCAACCTGTTTTTCTAAAATGGTAGGGAAACGTAAATAAGGAACACTAGTCTGAATGTCTGTTTTGACACACAGTCATAAAACAATAAAGAAAAATTAGACCTTCTTTGCAGTTTTTAAAAAATTAAATATAGCTTTCTGAAAGAAAGAAAAAGTATATTCAGAATTAAATCTTCTGAATGTTTAATGATGATGTATACATAAACTTCAAATTACTTATGTCAGAATTCAAATGAGTCTATTCCAACCTCTCTTTGAAAGTTATTATTGTAGTCCTTAGAAAGCTCAGCGCTGTTAATCTAAGGTAAGTAATAGAATATAATTATGTATTTGGATAACTTCTCCATCAAAATAAGACTTACTGACATAGACAGCCCCATGTAAGGAAACCCTCAGCACTTATTTCTATAAAGCACCAATGTTAATATGCACTGAGAAAATTAGAACATTAACTTGCAAACACTACACTAGCAGACATGATCAACAAAACAAACAATACTCCAACATATCAACAAAAATGTACATAAAATTATTGAAGAAGCATTTCCACAAAAGTTTTCCTTTGCACCTGAAATTGAATTAACTCAGACCAGTTTAATTAACTCTGTCATTAATAAGCTCTGTAGCTCAAACACAAATATGGTACCTATGTAATGTGGTCTACATTTAGTTTACTATGCAATTGATTACTAATTCCTTTTTTTTTATTAGCAGTTTCCTTCATGTAGCTCTGCAGCTATAAACAGCTATAAGAAGCAGAGTATATTATATGATGATATATACATGAGTATAACCTGAATTTACAGCACTTACTAAATACCATCACTATTTTAAAACCTCATACACCCAACACTTTAATGTAAACAATTTTGGAAGTTCAGGTTGGTAAAAAATATGTGGAATATAAGCCAAGCTTCATAAGGCTCCTCTTAGCTATTGTTTTTTGAATCAAAATGTACTTTCTACTTTTATTTGCAAATGGTCAAGTCCATGAAACCCAGAAACTCTCTCAAATCATCTCTAACAATAAATGGCAGCAAAACTGTAGTTTCCAAGTACCTGCAGTCAAGATATACTAGAATTGAGACATACTTATTTCAGCTGCTTCTGCATATACAGAATACTTTCATTTTACCAATATAACCCATGCTTCTACACAGCCTCCTCACATTTTTCACTGGTAGTATCTAGATCTGACATGAGACTCAAAGAAGCTCCCACCAACTGGTTTCTTTCTTCACATTCCAAAGCTGGAACACACACTGAAAATGAAGATGGGAATAGACAAGGCAGGAATTTGGAGGAAGATCTCATGCTAAAAGTAATCAAATATTGCCCTCAGAACAGGATCTCCTGTCTCTGTCTGTCTATACCATAGGTACATAGCAGGTCACCTACAACAAAACTTTGAATTCTGATCCAATCACAGCCACACCTGAAGTCAGTGTAAAATGCACCCCGAATATAGGGAATACTGCACAATGCTCTGAAATACTGAAGTCCTAAACAACCACTGCAATTCTATAAATGTATCTGATTTTAAAAGTCTATTTCTTGGTTTTACATATTTAACATAGGAATGCTATCTTTCATCTCAAAAGCTATTTTTGGAAACAAATTTGTTAACATAGAAAAGATACCCTGAACACAACAGCAGTATTAATATCTTCAGAAAACTTTTCAGACTCTGAACAGTGTGCAATTAATAAGAGATGTAAATTCATGTTGAACAAGCAAGAACATAGTCAGTTGTTGTATGTGAGCCATATCCAGTGTATGAAGGAAGGCTGGTAAGGGCCCATGATAACACACACAGTGCACATCTAGTTTGGCTTTGTATCTTTATCTGGCAAACCTCATAATATTTCTTGACATCAGAAACTACATATTGTGTTTAATAAAACATTGGTTTCTCTGTTTTTTTGCAAACAATCAACTGATGAAAAAAGAATTAAGTTATATAGTGTTAAATGGGTGCTCTTAATAGTCTTACATGTAAAGTACTGGAACATTATACATGAACCCAATATGTGCCTGGAGAAGAAAGCAGTCAACAGATGCAGGCTACAAGGCTAGAACAGCACTGAAGAAAAGAACTGTATCACCAGATTACAAAGAAATCAGCTGACAGTCATCTCCAGCTATGGAAGAGAAGGCCGTGCTCTGTGCTAGTGCCCTACTCTTATTTCTTTCACTGAACTGTCTTCTCCTCCTCCTCCCTTGCACAGAGACAGTCCCTGTTTCACTTCAAACTGAGGCCAGGTCCTCATCTTGTGCCCCATCCTGCCAATTGTCACTCTGACTTTTTACCCATAAGTTCAAGCAGGGAGGCAGAGGGACGTTACTATTCCATCCTCCTTTCAAATCCAGACACCTTGGTAATTCCTACCTTGCATTTCCTACCCCAAGCCTTCTTGTCCAGACATATCATCTGCACAACTCTTGATTCATTTACTCGCCACATGTGAAAATTACAGACTTCGTCCTCTGTCAACACCCCTAATCCTGGTGTCATAAGGCTCGTCCAGCTTCCCTCTGCTGCATTCAAAATTACACCACCACACCACTGCCCAACAAAACAGTGGGCAGCACAACAGAAATATGATGCTAGAGAAGAATCAGGTCCCTAATTTTACCAAGAGGGAGGAGAATCTGCATCTATTCTTTATAATCTTATCTATGTAGTCTCTGCAGCTCTTCTCACAGATGCTCAGCAGAGCTCAAGGATACACAACAGCTGTAAAGGAACAGTGGTGTTACCTCCTCCCATGCACACAAACACCTTCTGCAGGAAGCAATATGTGTCTAGACACCAGCTAGAAAATATAAAACACCTCTTTTATTACGGAGCAATTTTTTGTAAATATTTATGTGGAATATTAATCAGTAACACTGACGTAAAAAAGCCATCTTCAGGAACATCAGGTAATATGGAGAGGAAAAAACCTTGAGAAACACAAGAAAAATAGAAGCTATTGTGGTATTATCTGTGTGGTATTGTTTGGCTGACCCCTCCCCCCCAAAAAATGTTATAGTTCCCTTGCATTGCATCTTTGTTCCTTTCAAAATACCCAGGCACCCAGGTAATTGGCTTGTTCTACTACCAAAACTCAAAAGTAATATTACAACATCTTTTTCTGGATTTCAGAAATCAGCACTAGATCCCCCTTCATGATGAGCTAAATAAATGTAATAAAAATGCTGAGCCTCCTGAGATCTAGCATTTCTTCTAAAGTATTTCCATACTTACTGCAGAATTGCTTTAAAATACCTCACTGGAATGAGAATACCACAGTAAATCTCATGACATTTCAAAGCACTACAGCACTGAGATGCTCTATTATTATTATTTTTAAACAGCAATTGCTTTCATTTATTTCAAAGAGTTGGAATTCTTTGTAATATGTCATTATTATAGATATCAAGCAAATACTTGGGAGCCTTCAATTCATTTGTATTTCCTCTCCTTCTTAGGACAGATGTCAATAGCTAACATGACTGAGGTGCTTACTGGGAAGCCTAGCCACTATATTGCTGCAGCAAGTTCCTAAATCTCTTTAAAAAATATTTAAGGCAAATCTGACAAAAAATTACTTTTTCATTTCACAGTGCACGATAACCACCTAATTCTGAGCTTTTGTTGCAATTCTGTACATTTCCCAGAAGATAAAATCTATTCTTTACAAAACATGTATTACACATAAAATAGCATTTTTTTTAAAAACAGCTCTCTTCCTGAAAGACTGATTCTCATGCAGACAAGGAGAGATTGCAGAAAGCCATTTTTCTACACAAGATCATACCTCTTAGGAGTCAGGCTCTCTGAAGAGGTTTCAATAAGACTGTTTTTTACAATGGACAATCTTCTACATGAGCAGAGCTGTCTCTCCCTCTTTATTTCTCCCCACTCTTTTTTTTTAAACTTAATTTCCTCACGGTATCTCCCCAACAATTTAATTTGCTCCCATGATCTTGCCCATACTATTCTATTATTCTGTCATAATTCTTGTCATAAAAGTACAAGGAGTTAGAAAGCTTCTGCAAAGACCACCTACTACAAAGTCCTCTTGAAAAATGCCTTTCATAAACAACATCTTTGTCTTTACACCAGTTTCTCAAATAAACTGTCCTCTAATGAAGGTTTGGTTAAAAATAAAAAACCCAGGAAATTCTGAACATTAAAAGCTTGCTAAAGAGAGGACATCTTCCATCTTTATCTGAAGAAAAACCACTTAAAAATAAAGAAATTAAATATAGCCTAGCATAAGGGAAAACACAAGTCTATTTGGTTTTGTTTTTTTTTTAAATTTTGTAATTCTTCAATTTAAAGTTGGTTTGAAATGACCGTTCTTATGTAGGTTTCCTCATTCAACTTTCAATGGTAAACAGAGGAGAAACCCAAAGTAAAATGCCAATAGCTACCATACCTGTTCTGTAAAGCAAAGTACTACTTTCTACATTTTACTACACTCTGGAAATACCACCAAAATACAAAATACACCAACAACCAAAATTCAGGACTGAAGATATTAAATTGGCTGGGAATTTCAAATCCCAAAGGGAAACTACAAACATCTCGAAGGCACGGAACTTTGGAAGACGAGTAACAATATGCTGCCACCTTACAAATTTCAACAGTGGGAAAAATTAGCAGTTAAGGATCTTTAAAAGAGGGTTTCTGACTTCAAAAACAAAATAGCAAGATGGTTCCAGTGACTGAAGATTCAGTTTAATTAAAGTTTTCAGTGATACATTGTTACAGATATTGAACTTAAAAAGATCCTCTAGGAGGAAGGCAGACTCAAGGTCACTGCAAGTGCCATGGTCATCTAGCAAAGGGAATCAAAGCTGCTGTCAAGAAGGGGGGAAGAAAAACCCAATTTGTCATCACTAAGTTACAAGCAAGCATTTAAACCTTCAGGTATCAGATATTTATTTGTTCTTAATCATATATATGTGACAGAATACAATTTAAAAAATGTTGAGGCAGGAACAGCAAAGCATCACCCATGTGCAAATCACATTATGCCTTAAAAAAAAACCCACAAGAAAACCAACCTGAAAACAATAGGTGAGTTACACTAACATCACAGCACTAAATGATTCTGAAATGAAAAGATTTATGACATGCCTTTTTAAACAAGCAATAAATACTCAGATTCCAGAATGTAGGTGATGGCCTTTTAACCTTAAACTACACAAACTTGTGCTTCTAGTACATAAATCTAATAATTTGTTTTCGCTAGAAAACCCAGAGAATCTCCTGAGTTCAACACACTATGACAAAGTCAGTGAAGGGACACAGCAAATGACCCCAAGAAGAATGACAAAGCAAAATGTTTGCTAGATGTTTGTACTCAAAACCATTACAAAATGATGAAAAACACTATTACAACCTTTTCTGTGCTTTATCTTCCCAACAATATAAATTCAGACAGACAATCTACACAAACCAAGAATTAAAAGCATCCAAAAAGCAGCACTGTGAAAATAACTGACATTTATTAACCCCTCTGGAGATCTTCAGTGCCCTAGAATTGCCACAGCCTTCAACACTGCATTAATAATATAAAGTCCATTCCTGCAAGACTGCCAGAAAAGACTGGGAAGTGAATAAGCTAAACAATGCTGAAATTCCAAGTGATATTAAGAATCTATGCATGTTTATTTAAATAATAAAAGAAGACTTGTCAATTTAAACAAGAAGTGCTCACGAATCTTACATTTAGGGGGAAAGAAACTCTTCATAACACCACTAAGCTACTTATAATGAAAAGATGAACAAACATAAAAAAGTGGGTAATTTCACTGTCACACAGAAAAAACAAAGCCTCGTTTGTCTTGTCCTGTCATATCCGGCGTGTTGACTCAAGCCAATATTAACACTGACAAACATGTTAACCTACAACGTTACATGCCAAAAAATCAGTTCCAATTTGGGAAGATGTGCAAGTTTTGTGACAGACAGGGCAAACGATGAAAAAGAAAAGACCTGGAGTATTAAATGATATAATATGATACCCTGTGCTTTTTCAGAAGGCTCCTGAATATTTCAATCAGCCACAAAGGCCACACTAGACATTTTTGTTTTAGAGTGGACAAGGAACGAGAGCAGCAGTTTTGCTTTCACAACAGCCGTCCTCGCAGATTCCCTTCAGTATCTCGGGGGTCCCGCTTTCCTTAACCCAGCAAGGTACATCTTCATGGAGACGTATCTCGACGGAGCGAAAGCAAAATAATCACAGCTCTCAGCGATGCCATTAACATTTCTGAGTTACAAGGGATTAAAAGGCTTGGACCTGGGGCAGATGCTGGGAGAGCCCTCGGCAGAGGAGTTCACCGCCCGCCGCAGCCTGGGCTGCAGCTGCGAGGGATTGACACCGCCGACGGTGGAACCCGGCTCGGGAGAAACTCCGGGCACAGTTCCGGCATCCGAAATAAATTAAAGTAAACAGTGTTGCTCTCTCTCATCCACCCTGTTAGCAGCCTCTCGGTTGAGCTGGAGACCACACACCCAGACCACACAGCACCAGCTGAACTCACTCGCACGCAACATCTAGAAGCTGTCACTCTGCTGAGGTATGAGGAGGGAATAGAGGGGGGCCGGAGTGCGAGTGTGTGTGTGTGTGTGTGTGTGTTTAGAAAAGCTGCTTGCTCTCTCCTCCTATCATTACAGCTGGCTATGTTTTGTGTGGTTGGGAAGGAGGGAAAGAAGGAAAGGATAAGAAAAAAGACCTATAAAGCTCACTAAGAAAACATACTGGCCTTGGCCTTTTGTAGTAATGATCTGCACTCCTCCTGCACTAGTTTAGTAGCTGATGAAGGTCTAACAAAGCATCCATTTAACATCAATTAACCTTCTATCTATCACATGTCAAGAAAAAAAAAATCTAGACTAGTAAAAATCCATTTCCTTGTACATTTTCAATGACAGCATCCTGTCAGTTACAATGTGAAAAATACCTATATATCAATCTATTTTTACATCAGGACTTCTGAGATGTTATTTATTTGGAGAGGGAGAGCTATTCCCCACAAAGAACAACCAACCACACAGATGACATTACGACATCAAAACGCTGAATTCTCTACAAAAACATTCCATTGTAAAATGAAGTTTTGTTCATTAGCATCACATACCATAAACAACCTGAAGGAAGTTAATGAGCCAAAATATAACACCGAGTTTGTAACTCATCAGCAGCAAGAAGTAAAAATAGCAAAGTGTTAAAAATAGATTAAAACCAACAATAGCCTATAATACAGATGAAGAGAGACTTTTAAAATGGGGGAGGTTCTTTGTTTCTTTTAGCTCAGAAATCATTTCATCTGCCAATTATGTCACCTGTTCAAACAGAGAAAGCGGAATAAAACGTTTGAAGACTCATAAAATCTATTTCAGTGAGTCTACTTTAAAAAAAGATTTCCTTCCCTCCGCTCTGCTAACATGAACAGACATACCTCCTCCATCAAGCTCACCAGCACACAAATTTAATTTAATACATACACATCTGGACAGCCCAGAACCACAGCCACATTTTCACCTCGTTTCAAAATCTTTTTACCTAAGTGACAATGACAATCTCCAAGTGCCACTATTAAAAAAACCATCAAAACTACAAAAATCTAAATGTCAGTAACAGCCTTATAAACTTGGTTGAATATATTTGTGTTTGTAAGAATCTTGAGAAAAAAATTTAAAAAGAAATTCACTTCACCAAATACATTTTATAAATTGTTAGCTTCACATTGAAAATCATTTATTCCCCCAATTTATTAATTAGGTCAACATGCTGGTTTATAGCAGCTCTTGAATGAACACTTTTGCTGATATATTCAATGTAACGGCACCTATTCCTTACTAAGATGCGAGTCAAACCAATTTAAGTTTTCTGAATGTCTGCTTCAGTCATACTGGCTTGCCTAGAAAAGGGCAATAGCATAGAAAAAAATATAATTAAAGAAAGTCTGAACACAGATGTTTCTCCCCAAAATTTCCGCTACTTTCCTTATAAATTACATTGCAACTCCCCAGAAATTAATTCATCTACTTGTTAAAAGCTTCTGTATTTACTATGTGACACATCACTATAATCTAGCAACATTGTAAAGAAAAGTCCTAAACATCTACATATAAACATATATATAAAAAAGTCAACTTAGCCTTATACAAAACCGCATCACAGATGGCCATAAATCTCCCATTAATATCTATATTCTCACAAAGCACATCTTCCTACATCTGCTTCTAACTCCAACATTCCGCAATGTTTGCTTCATCCAGAAGTCATTATCCTACTCTCCTCCAGTTAAGCCATTCATCCCTCTTTTGTTCTAAAGTTATGATTAATTTTTTGTACACCATTTAATTAATAAGGAAATGGTTAAAAATCTTAATACCTGATTATCCCTCTATCTTATGCACTTCACAGGCAGAAAGTCGAAAACAACACTTCAAGAATCAAAATCCTTCAAATATGTTTATGCAAATACATTCAGAAAGATCCAGAAGTTCAGAAAAATAAACTAAATGAATCCCAAAGGGATGAATTTTTTTTTCTAGAGAAAAGAAACAAGATACCACAGATTTTTTTTTCTAAGCCCTGTAACTATACACAATATTCTTTATAAAAACACTATATAACCACTGTAATTACACAGTTCACATGGTTGAAGTTTTAACTTGGATGCTTGTAGGTAGGACTGCAGCACTAACACTTACCGTGTGACTATTTTGGCAGTTCCTTTTGTTTCAAAAATATTTAAAATATGAGACGTACACTTGTGTTACTGAGATTTTTGTATTTTTCATGTTCTCTCCCCAACACCTCTTTCTGGCCTTTGCTCAAGGAAGTACTCAAGCCATACATTACAGCATTTTTTTCAATTCACATTGTTCAACACATACTCAAGTACTTCCCTGAGAGAGTGTGTGCACAGGTATTTTTCTAACAAAAGCCTGTCTTTGCCTTACAAGTCTTCATTGCCACTCGTCCACCTAAAATCCTGTCTCCTGTATGGAGCGATCATGCTTACAGAGTAGTGAGGCTGTCTGGTGGAAAACACAATCTCCCCTGCCTTCCCTGCTAAGGAAACATGTGAAGAACTCATCTGCTATATACAGAGCTGCTTAATGTTTTGCCAAAAAATCCAGTGTGCAGTTTTCCACCAAGAAGTAAGGTACACCTGTTAAAACCGCTGTGATATTTGAAATGTCACAAGACTCACAGAATTCTTAAACAGAAAACTGAAAGCAATTGCTTTTCTAATTGAGGCATTTTATGAGTATCTCAAAATAAAAAATCAGTTTAGTTTGACCTCAACTCAAAAGTGGCTATTTAAAAAAGGAACTTTTACTTAGCATAGCCTAAATCTTTAACTAATGCAGACTTTGTGATGAACTTCCAAATATGGGGTATATCACTTTTGGGTTATCACCGGTGTCAAAGGAAAAAAGACCCAAGTATAAATATACCTAAAAATCCTTGATTTATACTGTAATCTGATCCACAGACACTTCTACACGGCCAGAGACCCCACTGGTTTCTGTACAATACAGCCTAAGCTCTGCCTTTGAGAATAAAACTGAAAATCTGGGAATCGGCAGTTCCGTTAAGGTCAAGGGAAAACCAGACCCATTAAGGACTCGGTGTCTCAGAAACTTTGTTTTCCTTAAAAACAAAGCAAACAAAATTAGAAAGGAAACACAGGCATCATGCTCACCAACGGGCTTTCACACTCATCAGCGGGCGTAATCAACAGCATTTTCTAAGGAAAATGCTGAACATACTTTCTGCAGATTAATAACGTCGGTAGCCAAGGAAAGGCTACACAGACCAAGTTCTTTTTGGAGAAAAAGCACTAAATACTTCCAAAATAATATAAAAAGTACAATTACAAAGAATTTCTACAAAAGAGTGAGATGTATGACCTGGTGTTGTTTAAAATACTAAACACATATCTTAACTTTCCCTATGCAAAGTCGGTAGCATGGCAATCATACAATTAATACTTTTTTTGCAGGCATTTATGTCATTACTTAATTTCAAGGGAAGTTGCTTCAGGGATTTTTGGGTTTTTTTTCACTCCAGGATATCACAAAAAATATTTTTTCTCCCTGCTGCCCTTCCCTTCTCCTTACAATTTTTGACACTGGGTGAATAATTCATGTGTTTTTGAACTGAAATGCTGATTGAAATTTTCAAAAATAATTTTCAAGGTAAAGTACAAAAACTTTTATGAGCCAGATTTTTGAACTCACACTTTGCAAGCTGTAAACACAGACCTTTGCTTTCACGTTCAGCACAAAAGATGAAACATGAATCTGACGTGACTGCGCTGTGCATGTGCTGTCTCATCATCCCTCATCCTCCAAGCACCTTTACAAACAAGATTCCCTCCATTACCAAACACCATATTTCTCCTCTGGGAAAAGTAATTTGAAAGACAATGTTGCACAGCCCAGATTTACAGAATGTAGGTGGTCCAAGACAGAAGGTCAAAGTTAAGCTGAAGAGCTAACATCTGACTTCTGCTAAAAGATACTAATTCAGCTGTTTTCAGATTTTGAACCTTCAGCTGGCTTCAAGGATAGCAGTAGGTTCCACTCTGTCTGAAAAACTCACACAGAAAATAAATTCACTGTAACATCCACAGTCTTTTGTGTACTATTTTCCAGTCCATGACTGCAAAACAAAGTACTTCTGACTTATCCTACAGAAGGTTTGCTTTGCCTGTTTGCATAAATAAATAGTGACCTAGAAGGCATTCAAAATACATGCAGGTATTGTCTGTATGTGCTTCAAAAGCTTTTGTCCTGGTGTACAAAATTCTAACTGTATATTATTCCATAGATATTTTCCATAGTTGTCAGAATCTGTGTTTTAAGAACAGCTTTTACATTCAGTCTTCTGTCACCATCCTATTGAGATAAATGCTTTTCTCTTTTCATTCTTGGTTGGGTTTATTTTTTAATTTTTTTTTTTAAAGTGAAGTCGGAAAGCCAAAAAGCGCAGAATAAACAGATTTAAAATAACTCAAAACTGATGTTTAATTTCAAGTACAGTGATTAAGACTTATCGAGTTTACAGCTAAATATACCACTATATTGAAAGAAATTGATTAAATACGGTCTAACATAACATATCTGAAAGTTTTGATTAATAAAAGAGGTCAGTGGCCTCTGCCTTTCTAGTCAACCTACTTATTTTGCTTTAGTCCAGCTTCTCTGGGAAGAATAGCATAATAAAGAATGGACTGTATCAGTGGATACAGTTTCTTTCTAATAGGACCTCAGGAAAACAGTTAGTGAATTGTATTATAATGTCTTTACTATCCCCTTTTGCCTCAAATGCTCCCAACAGCTACCATAAAACCCTTGCTCACTCCCTCAAGAAATCCTATAATTTAAGATACTTTTTACTGTTCATGACTTAGAACTTTCACTGTTTTTCTTTCAATTAATTTGCAATTTCGTTAACCTAGGCTGCTACTTAGCTCTAAAATATGAAGAAGCAATGAGAGCATTAAAAAAACGCCCCAACTATCAAGTCTGTAAAAACATTTTCATTTATTGAATGAAGACCAGAAAAATACAAGACAACTTTATATATATTTAAAAAAACCAGAATAAGTTTGATGGATAACAATCTTTTAATTAAAATTGCTTCACCGCTGACACATCCTAAAATATGTTTTCCAGGAAGAAAACTGCCCTTACCATCACAACTTAAAATAATTTTCACTGAGATAAGTCCAACCTGTATAATGAAAATAACCGCATCAGGTTTAAGTGATGTTGCAGACAACAGAAATCCCATCTAAGTAAAAACACTGTTGTCCAAGGAGTGGGCATAGACCACAAAAACTATACTAAGCTATCCAGAGGAAAGAAATCAGCAACAAGACATGCCTCTCACTGCTTCTTGCTGGGTTGGTGCAAGCTGTGATAAGCTACAATAAAAATAGGGAAGTAAGAATCAGAGTGTTCCTTCTTCAGGTAAGCAAAATGTAAAGGAAGAAATCAGACCTGCTCTCCTAAGCCACAAGTTTGTTTATTTACAGTCCTTTAACTGTTCTGACAACTTTATCATAAGCAGAACCAAACTATCAAAAGCCAAAAAAAAAAAGTTTATAGCAATGAAATGCAGAGAAATGACTAAAGGAGACCGATTACTTGTTATAAGAACGATCAGAAAATCTGGAAAACTGAAGAAAGATTATGACTTTAGCTACCTTTTAAATAATATATTTAAATATATTTGGAGTTTAGATTTAATCTGATATCCTGTCAGAACTAGGATGACTTTTGATTCAGAGCTTTTGAGTCTATGGCTAGAAGCCGTTAACCTGCAATAAGCGAGGAAATTGCAGAAGGAAGACTATTTTAAAAAACAGTAAAACTGGACAGAATGGGAAACTCCCTTTTGGAAACAAGATCATCCCAAATTTCAGACATCTTCGCCTTGCTAAGAGATCATTTTCAGGTTCCTAATTAGGGTACTGAAGAGGCAAGGAGGGAAGAAGTTTGGTCACCCAGCTCATGGACACTTCTGAACTGCAAGGCAGTCCAAATGAGGTACAAATGTAGGAATGGGTAGGAACTTAAAAAAAAAATAAATCTAAGTCTCAGAGAAGTGTAATAGATTTGAATGAAAGCAACCATCTCTCGACCAGCGTGTTATTCCAATTCTTTCCACATTCCTTACTCTGTTACTTTCTTATTGCACTTGTCTAGGTACCCAGTGATTTTGGGGAGCTGTATCAGAAAACAGGCAATACAACTAAAAGCGAAATTAAAAAGAAGAAAAACTAAAAAAACACCCAAAAAACTGAAAAAAAATCAGTCCTGCAAGTAACCAGCTTTTCAGCCAGTCTTGCAAGTAACTAGCTTTGATTCACCTCTCTACCTGGCTTACTTCCTCTATCCCCCACCCAGCACACCCACACTTCATTGAGCCGAACGGCTCCATCATTCCACACGGGTCGGACTGGCTGATGCCCGAAGTCTTTTCCAACCGAACTGACCGCGGCGCTTGGCACAGCTCCGGCCCGGCCCGCGCAGCCCGGCGGGCGCCGGCGCTGCCCCAGGCCGCTGTCAGACATGCGAGACAGGGGCCAAGGCCACGGAGCTGCTG